>JAALXI010000097.1:0-104356 GCA_012977755.1 Fusarium nurragi | reverse complement strand
CTTTTTTTCTTCTCTTTTTTCTCGTCTCTGTAATTATGCTATCATTCATGGTCATATAAATCCCTTACAAACTACAAGCCTATTTTACTACTCCAAAATCTCCAAACTGTGGCTGCCTGTAAGCTCAACCCAACACAGCCCAAGCACGCCAAAACCAAATTCGACAAAAAGTGGGACAAGACCTGCCAAAGCGAGCCCCTCTCACTCCCACTTCCACTATTTTCCAGCGCTTGCCGCCTTTCATCAAATCTCTCTTTCTTTCTTCATCCAACATCTCGACCTCTACTCTGGTGCGACAAACGACACTTCACATACGCCTCCCTTATTCACAGCTTGAAATATACCATTTATTTCAGCTTTCGGATTTGCTTCTTCTCAAATCACAAACAAACATACTGTTCAGTTTGGACTACCCATACAACCACAACGCGACCGATAAAATGGCGACTCCCCAGTCTACCACCTCCTACGAGGGCAATGACGCCGACAAGAAGCTCGAGCAGATTACTTTCCGATTCTGCTCCGAATGCTCAAACATGCTGTACCCCAAGGAGGACCAGGATGCTCACAAGCTGCAGTTTACCTGCCGAACCTGCCAGTACACAGAGGACGCAAAGTCTACCTGCGTCTTCCGCAACAATCTCAACACCTCGGCCGGTGAGACCGCCGGTGTCACCCAGGATGTTGGCTCCGATCCAACGGTTAGTGATCTTCCACCTATTCTTTGTCACGGTTGTGGCGGAGTCATCTATTGCACCTCCTGCGGCAAGCCCGATTGCCATATGGTCGCCTCCTTCAACAACAAGATCAGTCAGCCCATTACGGGCATGTGCCAGTTCACCTTGCCATGGGAGGATCCGTTCGCCGAGTACGACGAGGAGATGATGGACGAGGACTCGGACGAAACCAAGACCGAGTCTGATGACTTCTTCTCTGACGCGAGTGAAGAGTTCCTCGACGACATTTCCATGTTCTCTGAATCGTGAGCGCCCTGCCTGCGACCACCATTAACTGTATCACGACTATTATGGATATGACGACATGACTGGCACGAACACATTCTTACTTGGGCTGGCTGGCACATGCTCTGGGCTTCTGGTATCATAACCTAGCGGCGAGCAGTTGGCACCCGACCGTGACTTGACGAAGTATATAAGTTGGAAACAGCAGTTGGAGCACGGGTGTCTGGCGTTTTCTTTGGAACCCGCTTGTCATCGCTTAAAGACTGCTGGCTGACTTTATTTTCTTTTGCGCGCTGCAGCTCCCGCGATCTACAAAGACCTGCCCCAGTTGCCAGCACACCGAAGCCGTCTTTTTCCAGTCTCAGCAGCGAAGCGCCGAAACTGGCATGGTAAGTTGAAACATTTGTCCTATCAACGGCCAGTCACTAACAGCATGCTAGAAACTGTTCTACGTCTGCTGCGAATGCGGTCACATTTTCACATGAGCGAGACCTTGTATCGATACCCAGGCACCGACACGTCGCTGTCTAAGATGTGGAGGAGGCTCGCATTAACATTTGTATTTGGCATGGCGTTTAGATAAGGTTGTGGCAAGGATATGCCACCGGCGCCGGGAATTTTTAGAAGGGAAATGAAACCTGTATTCTATCAAAGATCCTGTACTAGACTGCATATAGCAGCGATTAAGATTTGGAGAAGGAAATGAAACCGAACAGGCTGCACTTCGCGGTCCTGCGACATGAAATGTTCTTACTACGTACATGAATGAAACGTCCCCTTGTGATATGTCAAAGCGATTTAGTGAAATGGTGAGAGCTGAAAGGTGTCTTTATCCTCGCATCAACGCCTTGCAAATGCCCGAGTATAGTAATCGTAATTGTACAGTATTCCACTCGTACACGGCTGTCATCAGCCGACCTTATTCCCCTGATCTATCCTGTATCTTTTATACATGACTTCCCATGCCCTCACTGCCCTAGATTCGCACTGCCAATCCCATTATGCTTGCATAGGCGCCATTGACAAAATCTTGCTCCACTTCTTGCGCTTCAGCTCGGCACCAACAGCGCCGTTGATACGTGATCCAACAGGGTCTCCGGCTTTGTTCAGCAAAACACATGCGTTGTCGTCGAACTTGACGACAGAGCCGTCTCGGCGCTGGGTAGGATATCGGGTTCGGACGACAACGGCGTGGCGAATGTCACCTCGCTTGACCTTGTTGGCGGCAGAGATACCGGCCATACCACCAGAGGAGCTACCACGCTGCTCCTGGACGACAACGACGACACGGTCACCTGGAGAGAAGTTAGTTAGTTATATGCTGAAGTATTTCGAGGAAGCCGGGTGGGTCGCATGGGTTCGTATCGTAGGGAGAGATGCCGTACCAATTCGGGCATGTCGCTTCTGGCCGACGACCAAGACGCATTCAACAAGGGCAGCGCCCGAGTTGTCAATGCAGTTGAGCATTGTCTATCATAGTCAGTACATATATACGAACATGCTTTTGAGCGAACTCACCTTTAATTGGATCATTTTGACTATTTTTCCGCGCGCGGAGGTTCAATGGCTCGACTCTCACCACTCCAGCTCAGGATATCGTCAACTGCCCAACCCAGTCGTTGAACTTTTCGAACTAGCATCACGTGCTTCCAGCCACAGCTGGAACTCAACGCCACACTTTCAGGACAAGGAATCGAAACAGCCCCACCCGTCGCCTGGCCAATGCCCCAAACCGGCCTCGATTCAAGGAAGGAGGAACAAAGCAAGCCCCCTAACTTCGAAAGCAAACGAGCTAATACCATGTCATTCCACCTTAATCAGCACTTTCCTCCTCCAAACCCAATACCTCGGAGAGTCCAACCACTTTACGATCGTTTCCTCTCACTCAAGTCTCAGCCTCGTGTCTTTGTTCCATCGATTATCGTTCCTTACCGAAGAGATTGAATCCTGGTGTGCTCAGACTATGACGTTGCGTTACTGGATGAGCTGAAATTAACAACACCGATTGACGACGGCCTTCATCTTTTCACGCCTGACATTCTCACTCAACGAGAGCCGAGAAGCTTCTATTGCGGTTTCGGTAATAAGGCTCTGCGATTCAGTGAGCCCAGGATCGACATCTCCGCTCTTTTCTCGCTCGGACTGTCGCAGCTAGTCTCTCGAGGGACACGTACTCTCCTTTGTCTCTTCAACGGCAGCTTTACACAGCGAGACTGTCGTGAAGGGAGACCTCGATATTGGCAAAATGCCTCCATCACAGAATGCGGCCAACAAGAAGCCGCGCATGACGTTGGCTCAGGTGTCAGCATATGATGACATTCTCACCGACGCCCTGGTCGATCATGTGAGTGGTTTATGGCGGAGCACCGCATGTGAGGAAATGCGACTCTAACACAAGCAGGTCTTTTACTGGACAACAGTACCTAAGAACCGCACATCTTATCACCCCTCTCGAGGTGTAAGGGAAGAGGAAATTACGAAGATTCTGCAAGAGGAGGTGGTTTTGAAGAAGGATTTGGATAGTGCTGAGAAGCGATTATTAACAACAAACGGACTCAAAAGGTTTCATAATGGACTAAAGACGGACAAGGAGAAGGAGGATTTTCGGCGGCACCTTAGGCGATATGTGCAAATATATCTCCCTGATTGTCCCTGGGAGGTCAGCTCAACGAACCGATATACGATTGTCAGCCACGAGGCTGCCGTAACAGCTAGACGAGCCATCCGGCGCAACGAATCCGTCAAGTACCTGTCCGGCGTTCAGGTTGTCATTACACCAGAGGAGGAAAGGGCAATTTCATCTCAGAAGAAGGATTTCAGCATTGTTGTCAGCTCGCGTAGCAAGTGCACCAGCCTGTTTATGGGACCTGCACGATTTGCGAACCACGATTGCGATGCGAACGCCAAACTTATGAGGATAAGTCATTCAGGGATCGAGATCGTCGCAACAAGAGCGATTGAAGCAGGAGAGGAAATTACAGTCACTTACGGAGATAACTACTTTGGCGAGAATAATTGCGAGTGTCTGTGCAAAACATGCGAAGATCTGTTGAGAAATGCATGGGAACCGGAAGAGGGGACAGCACCAGTGAAGACGAGTATCGAGCAGGGAAAGTCAGATGGGTACGCACTACGACGACGACGAAGAGACGGCAGCATCTCTAGCTCCTCACGAACACCATCGGTCACTCCCGATATGCGGCCCCGAATTACTAAAGCGAATTCACGAGGATCACTGCTAGCTCATGATTCATCATCCGCCAGATCTCCTCCTGCTGAGCAAAAGAACAGTCGCAAACGACAACATGATACTCTGGCAACACCGCCCAAGACACCAGCAAAGCGAGCTAAGATTTCAGCACCCGCAGACGATTCCTCATCGCGCAGCACGTCTGTGACTGCTAGTGAAACGTCGAGTGGTGGTGCTGTTGAGACCGATGTCACTTCGCCTGAGAAGGAGACCCCAGAACCTACGGTGCAAACGCCATTGAAAGGTACAGTGAGGAAGCAGAACAATGAACAGAGCAGGGTCGCACCGGTCTCGCCGCAGAGCACTGAAGGTTCGCGATCACCACAACAAAAAGCAGAAACAACGACGCGACAGTCGGGCGGTCGAAGCGGCTTGGAGAGTATGTCTATCCAGGCCATACTCAACGCTCCGATGGAGTCTGAGGTCGAAAGCGACTCTGAGCCCGAGAAGATGAAGTCAGTAACGGTGGTTCCTCCACCAGTTGTGCCAATCACGACTAGTATTGAGACGGTAGAGGAGGGTCAAGCGGCTGATGAGGAGGATCAGCCAAAACGCAAGAAATACCAACGACGTGTCTACAAACAAGATACGCCCCCATCTCGAGTGCGAGTCCCTGGGGATTACCTCCTCACACCTCTACTTTTATCGGAACCTGAGATGGCCTGGATTCAATGCACCACTTGCGATGAATACTTTGTACAACAGAACGCATACTTTACACGAGCTGCTTGTCCTCGCTGCGAACGGCATTCAAAGCTTTACGGGTACATCTGGCCCAAGACGGACAAGGCTGGACCACATGACAAAGAAGAAAGGATCTTGGATCATCGCACAATTCATCGATTCTTGGATCCCGATAATGAGCGGAAAGTCAGAGGTCGCAAGAGTTTTGGGGCACTCAAGACAGACACAGAAGAGGCGGAAGAGCTTGAACGAGGACGAAAGCGACACAGCACGAGTGGCCTGATTGGGAAGCTGGCTCCAGCAACAGAGCAAGATTCAGACCGGCGAAGGAGTGGGAGGCTACGCAGGGTAAACAGCCGGTTGCTTGACCCATGATGAACATGGACATGAGGAGTTGCTGGAGTAGGATGGCGGAACATGTATTTTGAGGCGAGCGGATTTATAATAGTATATTTATCTCTACAGCATTTACAGTACTCAAACTGGGACATGTTTTCGTAGTCCGGACCAAGTCTTGTTCTAGATACGGTATTTAACCCACTTTCTGGATAACGTTATTCAAACTTCTGCCAGGAAATGTGAGTGGAGATAGAGTCCCGTATTCTGACCACTAGGAAGTAATTTCCCCGGACCTAGAAGATTCCTTAGTCATGTCGGTATCCATTTAGGTGTTCACGTTATGGGGAGTCTTTGAAATGCCTTGATCAATCGTTGCCCATGGCCCATGCCGAGATTAAAGCCGACTCTCTGAGATTCGCGCTATTCGTAGATCGATATGAGGCTTAACACTGAATTTTTATAGCCATGATTCCTAATCACACGTCAGAGACCCATAATGGCTCGATATATAAACTGTTGTCCTGTCCCCAAGTCATGGCAAGTGTTTGGAGGGTTGTCCAGTATAACACATTCTTCATCACGATCACCAGCCTTCGCTTGATTCACCATGTCCGCCTACCTCACCACTCGTATCTCCCCCGCTGCTGTAAAGAGTGATACTCTCTACAACAAAGCGGCAAAGGGCGTTCCCTTCTACTCGCCAGAGCAGGATCCTCCCGCTGGCCTGGCCATCAAGCCCCAAAATGGACGGCCTGTTCCTAGACTGTTCCAGCCACTCAAAATTCGCAATGTTACGATGCAGAACAGGATCTGGGTCAGCCCCATGTGCCAGTACTCAAGCCATGAGGGTTTCATGACGCCTTGGCATCTTACTCATTATGGCGGTATGGCTCAGCGTGGTGTAAGTGGCGTTCTTCCAATGGCGTTGAAGACCTGAAACTAATATTGTGTGCAGCCTGGACTCATGATGATTGAGGCTACTGCCGTGCAGGCCAATGGTCGAATCACACCTGAGTAAGTCAAATTCGCCAAATTCTCCGTTGTTCTGCTGGCACTAACAAACCAAGGGATGCTGGTATCTGGCTCGACGCCCATATTGAGACTCTCCGCAAGAACGTCGACTTCGCCCACAGCCAGAACGCCAAGATCGCCATCCAACTTGCCCACGCTGGCCGCAAAGCCAGCTGCGTTGCCCCATGGCTCAGCTCCGGCGCTGTTGCCACCGAGGAAGCTGGCGGCTGGCCCGACGATGTCATGGGTCCCAGCAGCGAGCCCTTTGACGACGAGTACCCTACACCTCGCAGCATGACCATCAGGGAGATCGAACAGCTCAAGAAGGACTTCGTCAAGGCTGCCAAGCGCGCTGTTGCCGCAGGTTTCGATGTGATCGAGCTGCATTTTGCCCACGGCTACCTTGTTAGCTCATTCCTGACACCCGCCGTCAACAAGCGAACGGATCAGTACGGCGGCAGCTTCGAGAACCGCACCCGTCTTGCGCTCGAGCTTGTTGAGGAAGTCCGCGCTGTCATCCCCGAGACGATGCCTCTGTTCGTGCGTCTCAGTGCCTCCGACTGGCTCGACACCAACCCTGGCTACACTGGCGAGAGCTGGACCGTCGACCAATCCGCCAAGCTCTCCGCCCTCCTTGCCGATCGCGGCGTCGACGTTATCGATGTGTCCAGCGGTGGAAACCACCGCGAGCAAAAGGTCCAGGGCGGCCCAGGCTACCAGGCCAAGTTTGCCAAGCACATCAAGAAGGTAGTCGGCGACAAGGCTCTCGTCAGCTCCGTGGGCAACATCACGACCGGCACCCAAGCCGAGGAGATCATCTCTGGTGGAAAGGACCAGGACGATGTGCAGCTCGACCTTATCGCTGCGGGAAGGATGTTCCAGAAGAACCCTGGACTGGTGTGGGCGTGGGCGGAGGATTTGGACATTGAGATCCAGATTGCGCATCAGATTAGATGGGGATTTGGAGGTCGGGCGACAAAGAAGCAGGATTACGTTGAGATGTCCAGCTTGTAATGGAGCGGCATGGTACATGGGTGCGGAAAATTGGCGATAGGTATAAGGGCTGGGATAGAGCAGTTATAGCCTGGAGTTGAGCATATAGAAGTCCATGTTTCTGTTCACCATAGATATATGAAAACCTTGACAACGCAACGTGAGAAATCTCTGTCAACATACGCCTCTGTTTCATATCATCCGACTAGTTCATCGCCATCGATTCCTTTTCTGATGTTTGCCATCCCTCCTCAACTTGTTTCTCAATGATGAGAGGCTTCTTCTCATCGACCTGCATTCAGTGTGAGCCAACGTTTCTCTTCTCCAGTCTTTTTCGACTAACTTACCTGATTCCGTACATCAATCGGCGCAATAAAGGCTTTGCTGACGGTGGCGTACATGTCGTTCTTCCACTCTGACACCCGAGCTTCGAGGCCGGTATATAGTGTGTAAGCAGGATGCATCGTGATTAATATCAACTTTTGAGCTCAAAACTTATAAAACTATCTCGCTTTGATAAGAGGTGAACTCCTCAGGGCAGTAAAATGGGAGCAGAGTTCATTTTAACTCCTTATTCTGGCTCGTCATGTCAGCGTCAGCACTAACTTACCGAATCCGCCGTCATCTCTTTGGCTAGGCTGCACCTATCGTCATCTCACTCAGCAGCGAGTGGGAATAGATAGAGTGCTGACATGGCGCAACACGAGGAGAGAGCAGATTGATAGTCTGGGTGTAAGCATATAGCCTAGCCAATGAGAGGGTGATAGAGTCGTGGTGTAGAAATCCTGAGATGTAGCATCGTGGCTTTTTGTATAAAATACGTTTTGTTAATCATGCGTTTACTGTTGAGGATTTCGTTTAGGGCCAAACAGGATGGATATGTACCCCTGATGCTTATCATTTCCGTTTCGCAGCTGGAGCAATTGAGCCGTGCAATGGTTGCATGTGCACTCATGAGTAGTAGACTGTCGCCTCGAGAAGAGGAGATAAGGTCATGCTAATAATTAGCAAAGTAGTATTACTTCCATAAAGACTATCGGATAGTGACCATGTGTTGATGTCGTCCATACGAACAGTCAAGATACAAAGTGTAGGGTAAGTATTGCCGATCACCGCCAAGACACCAGCTGAGATAGGGCGCGGGGGCGGAAGGATCTAGGCCAAGCCTAAGGCCAAACTACCAAGATAAGCAAGGGCGGCTCGGGTTCCTGGCAGGGCAACCAAGCTAAGCTACAGTGAGCTAAGAGCTCCCAGCATCATCACGTCACAAGCTTGTATCACCTGGGGCCTGGGTGAAACGCTCCTCCTGCAACCTCACTTTCCTCTCTCCCTCTCCCCCTCTGCTCTTGTTTATCATAAACACCTCTGAAATGACAACAAAGGGACTCTGTCTCGTCGCTGCCACGGCGGCTCTTTCGGGCGTCTCGGCTCTTCAGATTCCGCTCAACCTTCAGGTTCCTAAGCTCTCATGGAGTCCTTGGGGCGACGAATTGCCTCTGGTTGACACCAAGGACCTGCAGAAGAGCATCAAGCCCAAGAACCTCGAGGCCAGAGCCAAGGATCTGTATGAAATCGCTAAGAACGGTGAAGACGAGTATGGCCATCCTACTCGCGTTATCGGCAGTGAAGGTGAGTCAGCCGAGATCGGCATCTTATCATGAACATACGTGACTGACTGTGACAAGGTCATGTCGGCACGCTGGCGTACATCCACGCCGAGTTAGCTAAGCTGGGCGGCTACTATTCCGTCTCCAACCAGCAGTTCCCTGCGGTTTCCGGCAACGTCTATGAGTCTCGACTCATCCTCGGCAACTCTGTGCCCAAGCAGGTCGCCCCCATGGGCCTGACTCCTCCCACCAAGAACAAGGAGCCTGTTCATGGTGATGTTATTCTTGTCGATAACGAAGGATGCGACGAATCTGATTTTCCCAAGGAAGTCAATGGCAACATCGCGCTCATCCTTCGTGGCACTTGCCCATTCGGTACCAAGTCCGAAAACGCTGGCAAAGCGGGCGCTGTTGCTGCCATTGTATACAACTATGAGAAGGATGAAGTTCACGGAACTCTGGGCACTCCCTCTCCCAACCACGTTGCCACCTTTGGTCTCGGCGGTGAAGAGGGGAAGGCGGTTGCCAAGAAGCTCAAGGAGGGCGAGAAGGTCGATGCTATTGCCTACATCGACGCTGAAGTCAAGACGATTTCTACCACAAACATCATTGCCCAGACACGTGGCGGCGACCCTGACAACTGCGTCATGCTCGGTGGTCACAGTGACAGTGTTACTGAGGGCCCTGGTATCAACGATGATGGCACTGGCAGTATCTCTGTGCTTGAGGTTGCTGTCCAGCTGACTAAGTACCGCGTTAACAACTGCGTCCGCTTTGCTTGGTGGGCTGCCGAAGAGGAAGGTCTTCTCGGATCTGACCACTACGTCTCCGTCCTTCCTGAGGACGAGAACCGCAAGATTCGCCTCTTCATGGACTACGACATGATGGCCAGCCCCAACTTTGCCTACCAGATCTACAACGCCACCAACGCTGCGAACCCAAAGGGATCCGAGGAGTTGCGTAACCTTTACGTTGATTGGTACGAGGAGCAGGGTCTCAACTACACTTTCATTCCCTTTGATGGCCGCAGTGACTACGACGGCTTTATTCGTAGTGGAATCCCGGCCGGAGGTATCGCCACCGGTGCTGAGGGAGTCAAGACCGAGCAAGAGGTTGAGATGTTCGGCGGGGAAGCCGGTGTCTGGTATGATAAGAACTACCACCAAATTGGCGATGACCTGACCAATCTCAATTACACTGCCTGGGAGGTGAACACCAAGGTAAGTCACATCCACCAACATGTCTGAATGTTCGTAAAACTAACACCGCACAGCTCATCGCCCACTCCGTCGCTACGTTCGCCAAGTCTTTCAAGGGCTTCCCCGAGCGATCTACCGAGGCCACTGTCCAAACCGAGACTTATTCTGACAAGACCAAGTACCATGGCAGCAAGCTTTACATTTAGTTAAAATTGCGTATCATACATATACAGATCCTAATACAAGCAGCGCTAAGTAATAGTTGATTAATTGATTGGATGGATATCTCTGCTTTGAAATTGGAAATGCAAATGCCTAGCTGAATGACTCGACTCCATGTGAAAAGAAAAATCATTACACGTAATATCCGTTGGAAAAATGCCCGTCTAGTACCCCCCGCTCAGCTGCCTCACATTCCGACCCAAACACCGACTTTGCAGGTTTCGTCATTTTAACCAGATGACAGATGACAACCCTATCTCTCATCGCGCTGATGCAATATTGTAAGGAGTCCCCATGAGCACACCACCAGTAGGGAACTCGCAGTTTCCAACCTGTCCGGGAAACACCCCTGTGTAGTACTCAAAGTCATCGCGCAGCTCCCTGAGCTCTATTGGTAGGAAAATACGGGATAAGGCTTTCGGGGTCGTCAGGTTTGCGAGGGTTCCGGAGTAAGGGGAGGCGGAGGCGGGCCAAGACACCGGAGCGGGCATGCGCCCCACATTGACGGGGGTGATATCGGGGGTATCGGGTGCTTGGGCTCCCGGAGCCGTTGTCTTGGCAGCTGCGGATCCTGGGCGGCTGGTGTGTCGCAATCGAGCTGCGAGGCCAACGTTGAATGTGAGCAGTCTTGCCACGCGATGCGCAAGTTCGTCGCGGCTGTTCTTTGCGTCCTTTTCACCGGGGCTGAATTTCTCCGTTAGCAAAAGCTCCAATTGTTCACGTGGCGGTCGGTGTGCCTTGTGAAATGGTGCTTTGAGAGAGGGGGGTTGCTTGACTCACCAGTTCACTATTGTCATCATCATCGCAATCGAAAGGTTATGCCACCGCACCCTTGCACACAGCGCCTTGATGCGCTTCTCAAAATGCTTGGCGGCATATTCGGGGCTGGAGCGCGTTGATTCCTCATCGATGGTGCAGCATAGCGTGGAGAGGCGAGAGAAGGCGAGGACGGTGTCGGTCAGGGTCGCGACGATGGTGTCGAGGGAGATCCAGGCTGCGCGGGCAGGGAAGGGGATCTGGGCGTTCTCGATGAGGCTGAGGGTCTTGTAGAAGGCGTGGACGGAGGATCGACACTCCTTGACCTCGCGGAGGAGGATGTTGAGGACAGCGGTGTCGTGCTGTGGCGAGATGTTGAGGTCGCTGAGGATGTCGATGGCAGCGGCGCCGACCTCGAGAAGGCCGGTGATGGCGATGGTGGTAGGGAGGCCGACGACGGCGGGATCCATGTCGGCCTGCAGAGCGGAAGGCATCTACCGCGGTAGCATTCAAGGGAAGACAGGCTCGTTATGTAATAGGTAATCGCAGTATCAATTGGGTTGATTTGATCTGGAATGACCTGTTTGATTGAGGCTCAAAATGCGACGTGATGTAAAGCGAGATGCGTAGACAAAGCGGGAATGGAAATCTTGGCAGAAGCGGCTTCTAGGCTTAAATGGAACTTTGGGCCAAGCCCCTGGAACGACAACGGGAGCACGAAAAGAGGCGGGCGGGACAGGAGGGGGTGGTCTCAAAAAGCAGGAACCAAGAGGTTACAGGTTGAAAGACGACGACGGGCGGGAAAGCAGGGAATAAAGAACTGCAGAGTGAGTGAGAGAGTGGTCTATGGTCTATTCTTAGTCTAGCAGAATGGATCAGTTATGGGGATGTATCTGGAAGAGACGGCAAAGGCCCACGAGTTTCAATACGCAAAAGATGAAGCCGTACTTCCGAGACAGCAACGGGCTTGCCCACTAGCGGATGAGGGTGGGTGAGGAATTTGTGGTGCCGAAGAAGCGAAGCGAGTGACATGCATGTAATAGTGATAGTAGTTGCCTAGTTGAGCAGTAGTTAGGTGCTGGCTGGGCAGTATCTAGGGAGGCAGCGAGGCTTGTCTATTCCTCTCTACAGCGCGAAAGCACCTGAGAGCACTCCAGACTAAAAGCTGGGCGTTTGACAAAGGTGGATGTCGACGTGCCGACTTGCCGGGGTCGATTGGGCGCGATCGGATACCGGCACGGCGCGGTGAGATGATGCTATTACGTCCACTTTTCTTCCGGGTAGTCTCGACCCTTTGCTTTCCGTGCTATTTGAGAACCCTTTGTTTTAGTCTCTGTGCAATTCCAATAGTATTCATCCTCGGCATATATATTCCGGGAGGTCCATTTCACCCCAGTTGTGCTTCTTTGACTCAGGAATTGAGTCATGATGACTTCCATCCCCTTGAGCCGATATCCGAGTGTTTGCTTTGAATTTGCACCATCCTACACGTTACAGTACGCGCCTGTGCTGCGTGGCTGCAATTAGCTGCGTCGCTTGCCCTTTTGCAGAGGCCATGCTTCTACAGACGTGCTGTCTCTAATTATACACACGCGTTCTGGCTGACGTACGATAGCATCAACGGCTGACGCCTTAATTCCCCAGCATCAACAGCCCGTGGTCACGAGTGGATGCCACTTTATTCATCATCGCATCACACTACGAGATCGACCGACGCGGCAGCTAAGACGGCTCTGACGGCAGAAGCGTGCCGTGAAACTCTTTCTTTCATAGCATGATTGCAAATCTTTGTTTATTCCCGCTGCGGATACTCACCAATCCATTGTTCCTGAATCCGACCCAAACCTACCTGTCCCGTGTTTCACCGCCGTCTACAAATGCAAAATCATATCCCAAAACTCCAGTACCATATGCCGTCTGCCGTCTGCCGTCTGCCGTGCCGTTCCATCCATGGCCCGAGCGTCCCTCCGTAGAATGGACTACCGCGCACGTATCCGTTCATACCCAACCAAGCTTTGACTTACACGCGTCTCCCAGAGACGATAGGTCAGGTAGCTTTAGCGATTGGAGACTCCGCTGTCTTCATCCTCTCCCGCGTCCTGCGCGGCTGCCGGGTTAGGCATCATGAATATGGCACTATCCTGAACTACAGGGACAGATCGAGGTATCTCTGCTGTTCGGCCGAGTCCACGCAATAGCTCCCGCCGTACCTGGTCCCGCGAAACATGGGTCCTCACCATCCTCACCATAGCAGCCCTTGGCGGCGAGAACCATTTGTTATGTTCTCGAAGAACCCTCGCCTTCTCTGCCGTGGCCTCCTCACGCTTAGCCATCATAGTGTCGAACTCCTCGTTGATCATAGCACTAAAGGCGTGCATAAGCTCTATCCTGTTCACATGACGCTTCTCCTGCTCCAGTTTGTTAACCGCGTGGTAGAAGAGCTGCACGAAGCCAGGTTCAGTATCATCGAGACCCTGGGGCCACTCACCTTTATCGACAGCCTCGTGGAACTGCACTTTGGCCCGACACTCAGGACACTGGCCTCCGTGATCTGCACCCTCGGGCGTAGTCATGGGGATATCGGTTGCGGATGTTGATGTAATGGGCCATATTATGGTGTTCGTGCCACAACGGGAGCAGTTCAGATTTGTGCGGCACACAGGACATCTGTTCATACGATGCCTATCGACCGCTTCAATTGCATGGCGGCATGTCTGGCAGACGATATGGCCGCAGAGCAAAACCTCCCCCACCGTGGGGTTTCCGTTGGCCTGGGTGTCTGAATCTCTGCGTGCTTGCACAGAGTCAGAGGTTCCTACACAAAGGAAGTCGAGGCAGATGGGGCACTGAGGCATCGTGGCCTCATCATGTTGAGAGGTAGTGCTGTTGGTGGCCTGTCTGATGGATGGCCAGAAGCCCTCACCGTGAGACATGATGGTGAACTGGGGTTGTTACTTACCTGTAAGTGCGTAGAGGGACTCTTGTAGATATAAGTATGTAGAGTGGGTCTGAAGTTGATGCTGATAGTATCGTAGACGCGGTGTCACAAATACCTGTCGAAAGGAGATTGTGATGATAATAGCATGTGTTGTAGTGTCGAGGCCATAATGTTGATTTATACTTCGATAGAACCTGGTGTAGTTAGTAAAGGGAAAGATTGTTCTTCATGTTCGGGTCGCATGGAATCGAACAGCAGTTTTGGTGTTTCGAACATTTCACTCGCAGTTGCATTCGTTGTCCGGAACACTGAAGGTACAGACCGTTTCTTGTTGCTCATGTTGAGTAAGTTATTACTTAACAATAGCTTCTTGGTGCTTTGGATCTTTCGTTTACACTTTCACTTGTTCAATTCGAACATGGAGCCTGTATTGAAGGGCATTCGTTATCTTGGTACATTGTCACTATGTGTGTTCGCGTAACACAAGTTGGCCTTTTCGAGCTTTGTCGCATGGGTCATGATAAAGAACACACACCATCAACGTCGTCGCAAAGAACAAGCATGAGCTATTTTCAATGTGGCAGAATTATAGCTAATCAGTTACACTCGACCTAGTCTATTCTATCACGTTAGGCTGACTTCATTGACCTACTGTTCAGCTGCCTGGATCTCCTCCTCCCCCTTCCTTCTCTCAATAGCGATGATCTCCTCCACTGTCTTGGTGCTCACTCCGTTACCAAAGTATTTCTCCGACAGCTCCACACAGCGGAGGTTCGCGGACAGCTTGTTCATCGTCTCCATCCACTCATCTGTAGGGTCACTGTCGTAGACAATACCACCACCGGCCTGCATGTACGCCACACCATTTTTGACAAGCATGGTACGGATGGCAATGCATGTGTCCATGGGCCCCTCATCAACATAAATATTGTCTTCAGGCTTGCTGTTGCCGTCTACGCGGACAATATCGTAGCCGAACCATCCTGCCGCTCCGGCGTATATTCCCCGCTTCTCCTGCTCCAGGTCGTAAATCAACTCCATAGCTCGGATTTTGGGGGCTCCAGAGACCGTTCCTGCGGGGAAGATGGATCGTAGAGCATCCCAGCGTGTGCATGTAGGGCGTAGCACTCCTGAAACCTCCGAGGTGATGTGCTGTACATGAGAGAAGCGATCAATCTTCATGAGTTGGTCAACCTTGACGGTCATAGGGTGGCAGACTCGGTTGACGTCGTTTCGTGCAAGATCCACCAACATGACATGCTCGGCGCGATCCTTCTTAGAAGCCAGAAGCTCAGCGGCCAACTTTTCGTCCTCTGCGGCGTTCTTTCCACGGTGGATTGTACCGGCAATGGCGTGATTGACAATACGGGGTCTTGATCGGACCTCGGCTGCTGAATGTGCAATTCGTGGGTCAGAGGGCAGGGGCGCATATCCGTCAGTCTTCATGAGACACTCTGGTGAAGCACCAACAATGTGGAAATCGGCACAAGAGAGAAAGAAGACATAGGGCGAGGGGTTGAGTGTCCGGAGGGTTCTGTATATGTTAAACGGATGAAGCCTGGTGCTTCGCTTGAATCGTTGCGAAGGCACAGCCTGGATGATGTCACCCTTGACGATGTACTTCTTGAGCTCTGTGACAAACGTCTCGTAACCCTTGCGACCAACATTCGAAGAGTATTCTTGCTCTGATTCGGGCTGACTACCGAGAGTTTGAGGAGGTAGAGGTGTCTCGGGCTGGTAGATGATATCGAGGGTCTTTCGGAGGGTCTTGCAGGCCTCGTCATAGGCAGGTTGGAGATCGTCCGTAGGTTGCTTTGGCAGCTTCATGTGTGTAACAATAGTCAATGTCGAACGGAAGTGGTCGAGAGCGACAACAGTATCGAACAGCATGAACAAAGCCTCAGGGATCTTTAGATTATCCTTGAGGGGTCGATCCGTCTTGGGCTCAAAGTACTTGATACAGTCATAAGAAACGTAGCCAACAGCACCACCGGATAGTGCTGGAAGCCTTAGCGAAGGGATGTCAAGAACACGGTCCTGAGAGAGCTCGGCCTCAAGGAGTTTGAGAGGGTCGCCAGAATGCTCGTAGCCATCGCCAGTAGCCAACACCTTTCGGGGGTCTAGAATAGAGATTCAGAGATTATCCAGCATAAGAATCCTCAAAGAAGCTTACTGGCACCAATGAAGCTATACCTTCCAACAGTCTCTGTGCTGCCAGTTGCACTCTCGAGGAGAAACGAGTATTCGGCCGTCGCCCTGTAAGTGTGAGTCAGACAAGGCGATGCGAAGAGGTAAGCATCGCAGTCTTACCCTGATGAAAGCTTCAGGTAGATGGCAGAAGGAGTCAGAAGA
Source organism: Fusarium nurragi (assembly GCA_012977755.1). Lineage (NCBI taxonomy): Eukaryota > Fungi > Ascomycota > Sordariomycetes > Hypocreales > Nectriaceae > Fusarium > Fusarium nurragi. The sequence goes on along the minus strand of JAALXI010000097.1, from coordinate 88,043 downwards.
TCAGCAGGGGCAGAGGCGCAGACAGGGAGAAGTGTGGGTTGCGTCGAGGGCGTCCATTCTTGATTGTAGGCATGTCGAGCTTCATCGGCAGTTGGCCGAATGTCGAGCTGACGTAGAAGTTTAGTATAATCCATAGCGGAAGTCTCGGTGTAGAAGCAAATCGCGACGATCGTGGGGATGAAGTATTCTTACCTGTGCTGCACACATCTTTATAACCGTGATTGTCGATCACTAGGAAGATTTAGTGGCTAAAGGACAAAGAAACAGGACAATGGGATATTGTGTTGTTGGTGGGATATGTTTGCTTGCCGAGAGTCGACTAGCAATTGAAGACGTCTCAAATCGTAGTGGGGGAGGGGCACACCGATAACGGCAGTAAGGGTGTGAAAATGTAGGGTAGTCAGGTTCCGCTGCTGCAATGATGCCTTGCGCTCGAGGCATCATCAACTGAACCAAGCTCGTTTCCGCACGCGGACTAGCGGGCTTCTCCCGCAGTCCTCAGCTTATGTTGAAGCTACCTGAGGCGCACCAGCCTCTAATCAGCTTCGATCACTTCAGGTTTCGACTGCTCTTGATTAACACCGATTTTGGTGCCAGCTTCACTCCCTACTGACCAAGATTGATACATACGCTCATTCTCACCATTATCATTGCATAACATAGCGCAATCATGCCTACCGACCTGCACGAGGAATCGGTTGAGCCTGCGGGCGACGTCGAGATGTCCGAGACGCAGAACACGCAAGGGACCGCGCCAGAGAACACCCAGGAGGGTGAGGAGAACGAGAACGAGAACGCCAATAACACTGAGCTTCCTTTCGCCGACTCCGAGATCGTCGAACCTCGAATTACCTTCGCCAATTACCTTATGACCCCAATTGTCACCCTACTCATTGGATCAGGCGACCAGTCTATTCTCACAGCGCATCAGGGTCTTCTAACGCAGAGCCCTTACTTTAAGGAAATTTGTGACGCCTTCATTGAGGATGGCAGCGTAAGTCGCTCAATGCCTTCGCGCCATCGATTCCTCCCGCCATAGACCTCGGCTAAAATCCCCGTAGCCGCGTCAAATTGAGCTCCCCGACTACGACATCGACACTGTCGGCAGCTTCCTCGAGTTCCTCTACACAGGCGAATACTTCCCCAAGAAGCTCCCCGGACAGCGTGTCCTGGAATCCGACCCCGCGATTCCCTCAGTTGACAACAGCGGTGATCAGCTCCTCAAGCACGCCCGCATCTACACGCTCGCCGAGAAGTTTGGTGTCGCTGGACTCAAGACCCTCGCGAGCTCCAAGATCCATTGCGTTAATTCGACCGCTAAGGGCGAGATCGCATACGCTCGTTACGTCTATGCCTTTACTAGTAACGACGATACCACTATCCGCGCCCCCGTCGCAAGCTTCTGGGCTACGCGCTCACACACCCTACGTGCCGAGGCCGAGGCGGAATTCAAGTCCTTGTGTTTGGAGCACCCCCAGTTCGGATACGATGTTCTCAGTACGTTTGAAGATCTTGTGACAGGTGATTTAGAGCTAACATTGACCAGCCCGTGTCTTGGACGACAAGCTCAAGCGAGAGCGCAACGACAAGATGCACCCTGCTACTAGCAGCGGCCGAAAACGCGCCCGACATAGCAGTGGCTCGCGTGCCGAGTGAAAGAAAACAAATTGGAGGGATTAATTGTGTGATATCAAGGCCACTGACGATTTTCAAGCATTATTTCTTTTGTTTCCTGTGTTATTTAGGGGCGCACTTCTATTATAATACCACGTGGAACTCACTCGAACGCCATCTGCAGTCATTCAAAAGACATGATATTACGACCGTTGCGACTAGGTTCTCTAGTTATTATCAACCCTACTTTGCGCCGAACACTTTATCATGGCAAGGCATGCCTTTGACACAACACACTCTGTTTGACCGCCCGAGTTCCCAGTCGACTGTGGAGTAACGGAGGTGGCTATATAAATGTCCAAAATGGACCTGGAGGCCACCAACACTGAACAATTCAGTCTGTCGCTTGTCTTCCTCTAAGTTCTTCTCGAAGTCTCTGACCGCGGCATGAGCTAGCAGGAGGACACTTTGGGTGGATGTAACTTGAGAAGGAGATCGCAGAACTCGCGTACAGCCAGTGGCCTGATTTGAGACTCAGTTCTGGTTGGTGACGCACCAGAGAATCTTTGTCCCCGTTAGAGTTACTATGGTGTCGAGAACTGTCAAGGCTTGGTATTGGTGCTTGGCCCCAATGTGAGGAGAGTTCATATTGGGACGCGTTAGTATTCTTTGATAAAGCAACCAGCACAAGGTTGGCAGATGCTTGTTGAGATGGAATTTTGTAAGGAGTGGCAGTAAGATATGGAAGGCCGAAAAAGACAGGATGTGTGAACTCCTTCACTGTCTGCCAGGTTTTGGTATTGGCAAGCATAAACTGGCTCTGATGAGAACTAGACTACATATTGAAGCTGCCTGAACCATCAGGCCCCGGCTACTGTTAATTGTTTGTAGATATATATAACGAAGGAGACTTAATACTAATAACGAGCTTGAATTATCTAAGCCTAAGTTAGGGGAAAGAGGGGCTGTTTACTATTTATAACAGCCCAGGTGGTGAATACCTCTTGCTAGAGGTTACGCCCAGTCTGCCTAAGTAGACTGCTTATAGTTACCTGCTGAGGCAGCTTCCATACTTACAAGCAATTAGGGAAAATAGCAAAACAATCACTTTTGAATAAACTCGAAATGATCATATGATCTCTCTCGATCTCCTGATTACTTGGTGACCACCAGAGTGCCGACCCTCACCAGAATATTGACTATCATGAGATTTTTGTTGTCAACACATTGCCATAAATCAGCCGTAAATCTCTCATGAATCCCTCTATTCCTTCTAACTATCTATCTTTTCTTCAGCTCGTCGCATGACACCAGCACCTTGTCTCTCACGATTAAACCCCCATCGGCCCCATCACAACATCCTAAGTCTCAGCTGCCAGGCTGGGAGAGTGAGACTGGAAAATACAGACAGAAAACTTCACTTTCGCAAGGTCAAGTTCATACCAGAGCTCATGGGAATTTAGTTTCCAAGCCAAGCTAGCCACGTCCCAGAGCATAACCAAATTACTTGGAATCTCAAGCTCACGCACAATTCTATCATGCTCGTTGAACCGACGGTCACAACGGAACTCAACTCTGTCTCCAATGTGAAAGAACATGGAGAGGTATTCGCCCGGTCCTAACTCAGGACTGGATTTGCTAGACGTATTGAGCAGCAGCATGGTCAATACATGTCTGAGCTCGCATATGGCGCATTTTGGTGAAATACGGCCACCATCAGGTAGTATCGGAGGAACCTGGGAGTATTGAGCCACTGTATCGGGGATTAGCCTCCCGTAGGATTTGTGACCGCATATGTCATGAAAGTGAAACTCTGTGTTGCAGCAAGGGCACTTGTTATATCTCGTTGTAGGGGTGATCTCCTGCAGGTGAGCGACCCATTCGGCCCAACAGCTGACTCCGATCATATGGCCGCAGGGCAAAATTTGTGCACCATGAGATGAAGTATCCAGCAAGTGGTGATCCTCTTCGTTCGGATTTGTGGTCATTAGCTCTCGGCAAATTATGCAAGTGAGCTGAATGGGACGAACCTTGGCTTCGTCAGCTTCCACTTCTCGTTTGAAGACGGGCCAGTAGATATCTGTGATAGGATTCATGCTGGGATCCATGGTCAGATGTAGAGGAATATGACATTTCTGTCCATTCTGAGTGAGGAAGGCCTCTCGGAATATATACATCTTCCAGAGCATCACAGCTCACAGTTCCTTGATGTTCATAGTGATGCAATGTTCGTAGTCGCTGAACGGAGGAATACACCTATTCGAAGATAACTTGCCGAAATGAGTCCTCTATGTTCGTTGCCTATCGTAAGCTCACCATTGAGAGATTGTTCAAAGATAGACTTATGGTTGTTCAGAGATGTCAATGGCATTTCTTTGTTGAAGACTACAGCAATATTCACACTGAAAAGAAAAACCATTTGTGAGGATTGCTGGCTAAGATTGAAAGGAAAGTAAGCAGTGAATGTCTTTGTCAACGGCGATCTTCACAAAGAACAATAACTGCAGACATTCAAGATCAACAACATAGTTGATTCACAGGATTTCACCATGACAAATAAAACCTGTCAATTTTGAACAGTAACTATCTTTATCTCAGAATACTCCTAGATTATCCGCTACAAGCAACTAAGATGATTTAAAATGTCACTACAATCCAGGACGACGTTGTCTATAGACAGCCTACTCAACCCGAAACCTATCTCCAACCAACCCAAAATCATGGCGACTTACTGGCCAATTCTCAGAGATGCTCTTCTCAATAACCCAGGATTATACGAAAATCTTCATCTCGAGTGCGGAATATGTCTGGATGAGATGACTGTCTTTCGTCACCAACATTCCTACGATCCGGTCATGTCGCATCTCTCCCACCGAGCTCGCGTATTCCCTTGCGGCCATATGTTTGGAAGCAAATGCGCCCACTTCATGGTCGAAGAGGCCCTCAAGAACGATCGATCTATCTGCTGCCCGATATGTCGCATCGATTTCTCCTGGCATCGGGACTGCAAGCACGTTCACACTGGAATGCCCATGCCCGCCAGCATCGAGGCGATCCGGAATTTCCCACCGACGCTATCAGAGGGTGGTGTGATAGCAGACAAGTGCGGCGACTGCCAGGTAAGCGAGATCATCATAGGCATCAACTACCTGGCGCCTACACTTCTGTTCCCTTTCGAAATACAGGACGATGAGATTTTGTGTGTGACGGCTACTACCCTTAATGGTAGCTGGGGCATAGCACCGCGTCCTGGGGAGCTGTATAACGATATGGTGAAGGAAATAGATATGGGAGAAGCGCTGCAAAAGGTTTGCGATGAGGTTGAGGCACGCGTGAGTGATAACGCTACCAAGACTTGGCTATCGTTGGACCTCACGGGGTTCGAATTGAGTATTCGGCTGTGTCGGGTGGGCCTAGACACATAGACGCTCGCTGGACTGTCAGTCAACTCACATCATTTAGCCTGAGATAAATGGTATTTATGAAAATTGAAAGCGGGCGTTTTGATTTCTCTAGATACCCAGGTATACATAGTCTTCCTATTCATGCAGAGTGTTCGAAATCGAGGATCAATCCAGGAAGAAGCTCAATAGACTTTGGGCTCTCCTTTGTGCCTAAAAGGGTCAACTTGATCTCTGTCTTTCTGTCTACGTCATGCAGTGTAGATAGCACGATGCGATTGCTCCCCGAGTTTTGCCCAGCGGGCAGATCATAAGGCCAAGAGTATCCATCTGTTCCAGAGGTGGCATTCTGGTTGTGAATAGCATCGTAGACAGGCTTGTATGTTGCAATATCCTTTTCCGGCAGAAGAACAGTGACTCGTGATACGCCCTTGGCTTGTGAGGGATGTTTTGTGTACTCGTGTAAACCATCGCCGTCCTCGGCCTTGAACGGGGATCGCAGATGTCGCTCCGTCTCATCAACGCACCAGAAAGGAACCGTGCCTGGAAAGATCCGACCACCTTCAGGGTCGAGTGCCACAGAAACAAGACACTTCATCAAGACACCATCAGGCCTGTGTCTCTGAAGCGAAGTAAGATCGCCGTACGTGACACCATTCCCAGCATCAGCCACGCGTTTCTGCAGCTTGGCGTAGTCGGCTTCACTGGGCAGCGTATGAGCCCAATCCGCTATCTTCCCCTCTTCAAGGTTACCCCATCTATGGGCCCGTCGTTTGTCGGGGTCTACGCCCTCAACAAAGGCGATGAACTCGAGATATGTCCCATCAGCGAGATGAATGAGTTTGTTGACTGTGAGTCCATCCGCGTGGGCACCTCCGTCAATGACGACGAGAGAGTCCTTGAGTTTCTCGGTAACGGTCTGAAGGGTTTGGTGCGAAACCAAAATGGCGAAATGGTCGAGGATGGGAAGTGCCATTGTAATGTGCCGATGGAGTGTTTGTAGTGTTGTTGATGGAGTTTCGTTCTAAGTTTGGGTGTTCATATGAAAGGTTATGCGGGGGTTCGGGCTTGACTCGGAGGTCTTGCATTACAAGCGCGAATTGGTAGCCTCGATTAAATTCATCATATCTAAGAACTGAATGAGTAAAAATTTCTTCCTGCAATGAAGACACAAATCTGATGCGCTATACTGAAACCGAACCCTTGCCGCGCGATGTTATTAAGGTGATAACGATCTATGACATTTCAGCATATTTGCACCAGGAGAGGATTTCCTCACTCTAGGTCTGAGACTTGACAAAATTAGCTATGAAATATTATCTGCTCTCTATTAACAGTATCTTGTACATATCATACCTAACATTAGATCAATGCAACATAAGCCTTTAACCAGGATTGAATCTATCTTGACTAGCCTGCTGCGAACAAAGCCATCTACAGAATTCTCAGTATGAACACCCGGGCACTCAAGCACTCAAACAACGAATTGATTACCTGAACACTTGAAGGTTTGAACATACAAATGGCTCAACAGCTGAATATCAACTAGTCTGTGCTTGTGACAGAAATATATATCCCAAGACACCTCGCTTTCTGGTATCTAGCAAACAAATCCCCTTTCCCATTTCAAATTTCAAAACTAACAAAGAGAAAACTTTCCTATTTCACAACCCCTTTTCACCATGAATCCTATCAAGAACCCCATCGAAGATCCTGCCAAGGACCCAATTACAGACATTTATTGGCCAGTCTTCAAACGAGCAGTCGAAGAAGACTCTGCTAAGACCAAAGTTAGTCACCGCCGCCCTATTCAACTAACATGCGCCATCTGTCAAGACCTAATGGTTACCACTCCTCCAATCCCCAATCAAAGTGCCGCTCCCCATCATCATGAGGCATGGATACAGCCATGCGGCCACATGGTAGGATACTCCTGCCTCTCCAGATGGGTTGAGCACTCAGATGATATTAGCCCAAACGGAGGCTGTTATAAGTGCCCTGTCTGTAGTACCGAGATGCACGATCACCCCAGATGCGGCCATATATGCATGGGCCGAATGATCCCCACCACGGTCGAAAAGTATTCTCAAGTCCCTCCTGTCCTGCTCGAAGGTGGTCTTCCTGCACTTGAGTGCGGATTGTGCGAAATGGATGATGGTATGTTAGCGATGCGCAATTACTCAAAGATCTATGGGCTCCCTACGGAAGCGCTGGAGGTGAATCAACACATAGGTGCCTACTACGAGGCGCACCTCGGTGTTGAACCCCTCACGGACCCTGCTCATCCATATGGCTCTTATAAGCGGGTAGGTAGCATTGAGCCCCCAAGGGAATTGTTAGCTGCGTTCAGTGCCATCAAGCAGACATGGGCGATTAAGGCTGCCACTTTCTGGTATGGGATTGATCTACTGGAGCTTAAGCTGGCCACGGGTGTCTTCCGATCTGAGCCAGAGGATCAACTATTGGAGGCCCAGGATGAGTGTTATGGGCTTTAGAGCACTCTGTACAGGAGTGTCCATGCTCTTGCACAACCATTGTTTTTGCTTCGAGCCTGTACAGCGGATTAGAGGAGAGGCTGACTACAACAGCTATAGAGTAATCCGAAGTGTGTTTATATTTTAAAAAAATCCATCTTATTATAGAGAAATATCACGATGCGATATTAGTAGCCATATGATGATGGAAAGACTAAGTATGACCCTGGCTAATATGTTGATGAGTTCTACCTATCCTTGATTCATCAGCCTACATGGCGAGTTCCAGTCACCCTGTAAGATTTACTACATAATACGGCATGTCGCATAAGAGAATCCTATGAGCAGCTATATCGTGCTGAATAAGCACTAAGACACCAACTCTTCTATCCCCCTGGCGGTGCGGAGGCTACCACGTCGTACCCTGCCGATTCTCTGATCAAATAACAGGTTCTTCCAAGACCGATCACTCAATCGGAAGGATTTAGAAGCTTATCGATAAGGACTGTTACGAAATACCTTCTTTTATTACACATCAGTACGCATATATTCCTGCATCTAAGTACTGATTAATATCATGTGCTTGTATCAGTATCTGTCACAAACAGCAAAGTACAAGGGGAATACTGTCACTGCGACCGCTGCGGAGGCCGGTACAGAGTGGTGGCACCTGACCGCCAAGGGGATGAATCCCACGGAGTTAAGAGAGGCAAGTGCAAGATATTTGGCTTATATTGGGGGCGGGGTGATGTAAGCCGGAATTTCGGAAGTCGGTATATAAACTGAGATATATCACCATAGTTAACCATTGATACTGTATCATTTATTATCGTTCTATTATTTATTGTGGAAGAAGCAAGATGACTACGCTGTACAACCAGACAATTCCGGTGATGGTCACGTACCTCAAGGGCCTCTCTGCCATGCTCCAGAAAGGCGCCAAGTTCTGTGAAGATAACGGCGTTAAGCTGGAAGAACTACTGACATACCGTCTGATTTCCGACATGAGAGGGTAAGCTACCAGAAGCTATAGAGAATTCATCACTTACACCTGCCAGACTGCCCTATCAAGTCCAGTCCTGCTCCAACACGGCCAAATTTCTGGCCTCGCGCTTGGGTGCACCTAACATGCCAGTGTTCGAGGATGATGAAGAGACATTTGAGCAGCTCCAGTCTCGCATCGCTAAAACGATCGAGGTCCTGGAGGGTGTAGACGCCGAGAGCATCAACGGCAAGGAGAACGAGCAGATGATCATGGAAACCAAGATGGGCAACTTTCGCTTCACGAGACAACGATACGTGAGCGATTATGCCATTCCCAACTTTCATTTCCATCTCACGAGCGCTTATTGCATTATGCGCGCGCAGGGTGTCCCGCTGGGTGCTCTTGATTATTTGAAGGATGTTTTGGAGAAGGTCTAAACTGTATGCGCGAACAGAGGATATTCACCAAAGGGGGGCGGGAATTGCCCGATGAGGAAATTTCTTAAAGAACTCAAGCAGCTTAATAAATCGTCACGAAAACAAGAGCAAAGAGAAACTTCTACAAAGATATTCATAATCGTTCAAAATGTCTGAACCACCGTCAACACGTGTCCAAACCCCAGATATCGACTCGTCAGAGGCCGAAAGAACCGCACACGTCCAAAGCCTCATGGACCGTCTCCGCGCCAAAAGCCCGATTTACAACTTCATAATGGCACCTGCCAAGCTCATCAGCACGACACAAGGCACCGTCACAACGCGCATGACGCTGAATGAGAACCATCTAAACAGCAGTGGAAGTCTGCACGGGGCCGTATCAGCGACCATCATCGATTTCACCACCGGTTTGGCTATTGCGAGCTGGGATTTGAGAGAGAAGACGGGTGCGAGTGTGGATATGCACATTAGTTATCTGAGTACGGCACGCTTGGGCGATACGGTTGAGATTGTGTCGACGGCGGATAAGGTTGGCGGGAGTGTGGCTTTTTCGTCGATTAGGATCTCAAAGGTTGAGAGTGATGGGTCGTTGAAACCGGTGACTATTGGGCAGCATACTAAGTATGTGAAGCAATCACAGCCAAAGGCTTCGTAAACATCGTAAAATATGCGAATAAAAGTTCTCAAAAATCTCTCATTCGCCCATTGATTATCTAACTATTTAAAACTTCAACGGCTGTGCCCCAGCTTTCTCTGCCTCAGCATTCAGAGCATCAATCTCCGCCTGAACAAGGGGTATCCCATTCTTCTCCCTCTCTTTCTGATTCAGCTGCTCAATTTCTCCAGTGAAGAAAATCCGGTCGACTCCAGCAGCTTTTTCCGATCCTACAACACGCTCATAGAGGTACTGCATTCTCTCCCTAAACTCATCCAAGCTCATAAAGAGGTCAGGCTTGATAGCTACCAAGAAATGGCCGACGTCTGAGGGCTTGGAAGGATCGTAAGGCCCAGTGACGTGTCCGGCAAATGCAGAACCTGACAGAACTCCTGAGAAAACATCCATCATGATGGACAGCGCAGAGCCCTTCGGGCCACCCATGGGCAACATGACTCCGCCTAGAGCAGCCTCAGGGTCATCCGTCGGTCGTCCCTCAGCATCAAGGGCCCAATCCAACGGAATCTTTTCCCCTCGTCGCTTAGCCTTATAAATCTTTCCTCGCGCTGCCACAGAGGGCGCCATGTCCAAGATGAAGTTCTCCATGGGACCTTTGCCAGGTGCGCCACAAGCGATAGGCGACACGCCCATGAGTTTACTCTTTCCACCAAACGCAGGCAGTGCTGGGCTAGAGTTTGTAAAAACCAGACTCATCATATCAGCATCGAGAGCCTGCTGCACAATCCAAGCACTCATGCCAAAATGGTTAGAGTGTTTGATGCTCGCCATGCCAATGCCAAAAGTTCGAGCCGACTCAATAGCAGCAGCCATGCCTTTATGAGCGGCGACAAAGCCGAAGCCGTTCTGACCGTCGACTTGGGTAACGGCAGGAGTGACTTGGGTCACGATGGGTTGAGCGCTGGCGTTGAGAACGCCCTGACGGAGACGCTCCATGTAGGAGGGGATGCGGTTGATGCCGTGGGTGTCTACGCCCCTCAGGTCGGCGGCGACGAGGCAGCGGGCGACGATGGAAGCATTCTCAGCGGGAACGCCATTGCCTCTGAGGACGTCTTCGATGAAACGTCGTGCTTCTGAAGCTGCGATAGGAATCTTTTGAGATGCTGCGTCTTGATCCGCCATGATGAGGTATTTCGGAGGACGAGTGTATGACCGGGTCAAAATTTAGATAAGTTATGAAAAGAATTATTGTATCTTATGATTTTTATATCTTCTTGTAGACTATTGTTGGGCCATTCATACAAGAGCTGAATGCTGAAGCTTTAATACTTAGCGCTCATGGAAAACAGGAGCGGGGAAACCCCGTCTCTCTCATGGCGTTGATAGCGGCATCTCCCCGTCTCAACGGATCTTCGCCATTCCTCCACCTCGCAAATCGATTCCGTTGCCAGGACTTCCGTAATCACGGCAACATTGCAACAATGCCCGGTAATGACAATCCGACTGGAAACGGGAGGCGATCACGTACGAGAAGTACCCAAGCTGGTCAGAAGAATCCCCGTCTAAGATTGGCCTGTCTCCGCTGCCAGCGGCGAAAGATTAGAGTACGTACGTTGCCAGCTCGCATTAACATATAGATGTATTTGATCTAAATAACTGGCATATAGTGTAATGGAGAGTTGCCCACGTGCAGGAATTGCAGTAATGCGGGTGCCGTATGTACCGATGGAGAATCAGCCCGTCTCAAAGACCTACCTCGAGAGTGCGCAAGCGCATTCCCCATCGATAAATACCCTTACTAACATACCTAACAGATATATCTCGACTTTGAAGAATCGAATTTCGTGGCTAGAGTCAGTCGTGAGGTCAAGATGTCCTGATGTGGACCTATCTCAAGGTCCTCCTACAGACATGCATGAGGCCTTGGATGTCACCATTCTTGACGATTCAACTGGCTCAATCCTTCAGTCCCCAGCGCCCGTACAATCAAATATTGATGTCCCATCCGACACTGTGCATGAGACATCAGCTATTGATACACCTAATCAGCCTGTAAGGTCTGCTCCAGGGCCCACAGGAGCTGGTGCGATAACCCACGAGATTGGACTGGTCTCACTCGGCACAAACCAAGACCCAAGATACATCGGTCCATCCAGCGGTTACTTCCTAGCACGGGTTATGCTTGACTCAGTCTCGAAGCAAGATGAAAGGCTTGGTCGTGTCAGTCGTGATGCTCCGTTTCCTACTAAGCTGGTTGAGGCTATCCAGGGACCACTCCCACTCCCACCAAGAGATATGGCGACACAATTATGCAGCGCATATTTCAGCGCGATCAATCTTCAACACCCGATTCTTCACCAACTCACGTTCAACAACATGCTGGATCGGGCTTATGAGGGAGATAACAAGGATCCGGTCGTCAATTTCCAGATATTCATGGTTCTGGCGATTGGATCTGCTGTCTTGTCAGGCCGCATTAGAGCTCGCATTCCAGCAGAGTCGTACTGTCTCTCTGCGCTGCAGTATCTAGATGAACTCAACCTCGAAAACTCGCTACAGGGTGTTCAGTGTCTTCTGTTGTTCCTTGTGTTTACCATTCATAGCCCATTCGTTCGTCTCAATGTCTGGTACCTCAACTACCACTGCATTGCTGCCCTTCTCGATCTAGGCCTGCAGAGAAACATCAGCGCAGGGGCGGGAATTTCACTGCTGGAACAGGAGATGCGAGCTCGGATCTTTTGGGTTATTTACTCCTTCGATCGCAGTATTGCAACTATGATGGGCCGTCCGATTGGAATACGAGATGAGGGGTGCGAACTTCGAGTAAGTCCTTCAACTATTGTGGGCTATGGTACGACCTAACGACTCCAGATGCCGATAGGACTGTCTGATGAGCAGCTTGCCAGTCCCTACCAGAATCAGACCGCGGAGACTTCCAGTGAGATGGCATTTGCTATTCATCTATTCAAGGCAGCTAAGCTCAATTCTGAGATAAAATACATCGCCCAGAGCATCACCAGAGACTCGCCCAGATACGCCTATCCTCGAGTTGTTGACATCAATGAATGGCAAACCACCATGCTGGGACAACTAGACGAGTGGGCGAAGCAGATACCGGGTCGGGGCAACCCCTCTGAGCTTTATCTGCAGACAACCTGTCAGATACGATATCACGGCCTACGAATGCTCCTTTTGAGACCTAGTCCCGCTATACCCAAACCTTCCAATGAAGCTTTAGTCCAGTGTCACAAGAGCGCTCGCGAGAGCATCCAGCTGTTCGACCAGCTGTACAAAAAGAACCTCCTCGTTCACAGTTGGACCACCTTTCACGGGCTTGTTCTCAGTACTATAACCCTTCTCTACTGTATCAAAGTCGTTCCGGAAATTGCCCGCTCAACTGAGGTGGATGTTTTGATGGCTGACTTGAGCATATCTCTAAGCGTATTGAGCGCTACAGGCGAGCATTGGTCAGGCGCAAAACGCAGTCGGGACATCCTGGATGAGCTTGGCAAATCGACCATTCGATATCTCCGGGAAAATAGCAATCGACAAGATGGTCCAGTCAGCCGTTCAACATCCCGAGTTATTGGGGTGGGAGTTGATCCAACAGCGCTATCGACAGAAGTGTTGGATGGCACAGAACCAGGCTTGACCGACACTCATGTCGACACATCTTTGATGGAATCGAGCGATAGTATGGGTTTCATGCAGAACCCATTTGATGATTGCTTGTTTGGCGAGTCGTTCGCTGGATACTTTGAACAGACGGACTCTATTAACGTCGACAGCATTGTTCGCGACCTATTCCAAGACTTTATCCCTACATATCCAAGCGAAATCTAACACTCGTCAACCTTCAGGCCTTTGCGGTCCTTCCGCCGTCAAAAAGTCGAAGTCAGCGCCCAACTCTGCTTGGTTCACGCTGCGCATGTATAAACCCCGATAACCTCTCATTCTTTCCCTCTTCATCCAAGGCGTTGTGGCAGATTCGCTTTGTTGGAAACTCTCGAGTCTTTTCTGAATCCTTTGAGAGATTTCATTGTCAGAAAGATCAGCCGAAAGCTGTCTCTTCTCAACATCCAATGTGATGAGATCTCCGTTCCTGATAATACCCAGAGGGGACTTGGGGTCAGCTGATTCCGGAGAGATGTGAAGCCCGATTGTTCCACCTGCTGTTCCACTCATGCGACCATCTGATAGACGCAGCATATCCAGAACACCTTGTGATGCAATCTTTCTCGGGATTGGAATCATGCCCGCTTCTGGCATTCCTGGATTTCCGATGGGTCCGATGTTTTGAAGAACGAGGACACTATCTGGTGTTACGTCCAGGTCAGGGTCATCTATCCTCTCCGCCATATCCGCAGAGTTTGCAAAGACTACTGCTCGCCCAGTATGTTGGAGTAGCTTCCTATACTTGGACGCACTTGCTTTCATGACAGCACCTCCTGGAGCTAAGTTACCCCTTAAGACCACCAGCGAAGATGACGGGTATAGGGGTTTGTCGAATGGCTGGATGACACTGAGTTCTCGTGGGACGGGGATGAGAGAGTTGTGGGCAATCTCTTGGCCAAGAGTACGGCCGGTGACTGTCAAGGCATCGAGATGAAGGAGAGGCTTAAGCTCATGGAACAATGCGAGCATACCGCCTCAGATTGTCAGCTTTAATCCAAAAACAATTCGGCGTGTGACATACCTGAATTGTGGAAATCGGTCATATAATTATCGCCACTTGGTTTCAAATCAACCAGCAACGGTGTTTTGCGACCTATCTCATCGACAGTATCCAAGGTGATTGTTCCCGCTACATCAGGATGGCGTCCGATGATAGCCATAAGATGCACCACGGCGTTGGTCGAACCACCGATTGCCTGCAGAACAGTGATGGCGTTCAAGAACGATTCTCGCGTTAACAGGGCCTGTGGTCTTAGCCGTTCGACGTCCTTGCATGCAGCGACGGCGTATCCGCCTGTAGCTTCTGCGATGCGAAGTCTTGTCGCTGATACAGCTGGAGCAGTAGCACCAGCGAAAGGCATCATACCAAGACCGACGAGTATAGAGGCCATGGTAGATGCTGTACCCATGACCCCGCAAGTTCCTCCCTTTAGATCGTCAGACTTGGAACGTATGTTGAAAGGGGTCTTGGACTCACAGTTGGTGCTAGCTCATCATTGATAGCCGAGATGTCTTCAATATCCAGAGTTCCGGCTCTGTACTTGGCCCAATTGTTACGGCAATCAGTGCAAGCTCCTATGCGCACTCCGCGATGGCTGCCGGGCATCATCGGACCAGTGACGAGATGAAGAATGGGCTTATTTGCTGAGATACCACCCATCAATTGAGCAGGAGTAGTCTTATCACACCCTAAGGCAATCAGCTTAGCACAGATGCGGCCCATGATGAAGGAAAGGGGAACCTACCACCGATCAACACAACAGCATCACAAGGCTGTGCACTGATCATTTCTTCCGTATCCATGCTCATAAGGTTACGAAGATACATGCTTGTTGGTGATGAGAACCCCTCATGAATGCTAATGGTTGGGAAATCTATAGCCAGCCCGCCATTAAGATGAACGCCCCTCTTGACGGCTTCGATAAGCTGCGGGATATTTGCATGGCATGGGTTGAAGCTGGAGTATGTGTTGACGATGCCGATAATTGGTCTGGAAAGGGCATCTTCGCTGTAGCCCATTGCCTTGATGAACACTTTGCGAAGGAAGAGGGAAAAGTGAGGGTCCCCATATGAAGCCAGGCCTTGTCTAAGCCCGACTTTTGAGGTTATTGGTGTATCTAGATCGTAATCGGGGTTCATTTTGTTAAGGATATGGTGAGTATAAGTAGGAGAGTTTTAGTATATTGCCCAGGATGAGATCTACTCTGTGAGGAGATTTGGAGTAATTTAATGATGATTGAGTAAATAAAGGGTAACTTAGAGCACCTCAAGAAGCTTCTTATATAATATGCTGGGATAATCTTGATAAATCCGTCTAAATAATGTATCATGACCCCCCTGCGTGGGTATCCCCAGACGGGGTAGCCCCGCGTCGGCTATCACGCAATCTGGCCGACGGTGCTCGAGACGGAGGAATGCCGCGATACCACGGGGCGAGTAAGTATACAGAGGAATATAAGGTCACGTCCCGAATTATATAGACATCCCTATTAACAGCAGTCTTTATTCTATCTCTCTTTCAATAAACTTATCCATCATGCTCAATCTTTCACATAAAGTCGCCCTGGTCATCGGCCTCGGTCAAAGCGGCACCGAAGGCTGGGGTATCGGTGCAGCTTGCGCCGTGACCCTGGCGAGACAAGGGGCCATCATCTTTGGAGGAAATCGAACCATTGAATCAACTACAAAGACCAAACAAACGATTGAAGCAGAAGGGGGCCAGTGCGACATCCTCGCCACAGATGCTACAGACTCGGCCTCTGTCAAAACACTGGTCAATGCTTGTATGGCTACACATGGCCGGATTGACATCCTAGTAACAAGTGTTGGTCAGTCCCAGCCGGGAGACCCTGCATCTATGTCCGAGGACATCTGGGACTCCCAAATGGCCATCAATCTCAAAAGCGTCTACATAGCATGCCACCACGTCCTCCCCATCATGGAGAAGCAAAACAGCGGCTCCATAATCTGCATCTCATCCATCGCAGGCCTTCGCTACATCGGCAAGCCCCAGGTCGCGTACAACACAGCCAAGGCCGCGATCCTGCAGTTCGTCAAAGCCACGGCGGTCATCTACGCGCAGAAAGGCGTGCGGCTGAACGCAGTTGTCCCGGGCCTCATGGACACGCCGTACACGAAGAGCTTGGCTGCTAGGTTTTCGACGGATGGGTATGAGGCGTTCTGCAGGGTGAGGGAGGGACAGGTGCCGATGGGTAAGATGGGGGATGCGTGGGATGTTGCGAATGCGGTGGTGTTTTTGGCGGCGGAGGAGGCGAGGTATATCACGGGTCAGAAGATTGTGGTCGATGGAGGGATAACGTCGTCGACGGGGCGGGCTTAGCTGGTGTATCTATGAGCTATGCCGATTCTCCGTATCAAGTTATCATGTCTCTTATGGTGAAAACTAAACTCTGCCATGTATTCTAAAGGCACATGCATTGAGGGCCATGACATCTAACCAAGAGAATAGAATTTGTAAACGGCAATGAGCTTATTGAACCTATATATAATCCTTCCCAACTCAGTTACATCTGAGCTCGTCCAACAATGAAAGCCCCCAGTAACAAGCTTACTCTTAAATAAGATGGCCATGTAGACCCATGATCAAGTCATAACCCGTCGCTGAATGTAGAGATATTCCACGTGGGTCCCTTCTTAAAAGCGAACCATAGGAAGAAATGTTTTCGGGTAGATTACAGTACATGTACGGATATTCCCCGCCGTGCAGGCTAACGGAAGAAGCCCGTCAGTGTAGGTAAAAGTCGCCTTGCATCTTATCTTAACCACAAGCTCATAACTATTTAATTCTGTATATCACGCCAAGCTTTGAACAGATCATCCTCAAGCTTAGTAAAAAATGACTGTCGTTCACATCGGTATGTATCTCTTCACCCTCTCGCCTCGTCTCACTAACAAATTCAGTACTCTTCAAGTTCCGCTCAGACGTCGCCACGTCTCACCGTCAGGCTTTTGTCCGAGAACTCAAAACGCTCAAGGCATTATCATGCGTTAAAAACCAACGTCTCGTGGTAGGCGGGCCGTCCATCACAGACCCTATCGCTCGGAGTAAAGGCTACCAAATTTGTCTGTTGAGTTTCCACCACAGTCCCGCGGCGCTGGCGGAGTACCAGGCGAGCAGTGAGCATCACAGGTAAATGTGCCCCGAGGAACGAAATTGCGTGTGCTAATGCTTTACAGGGTCACCAGTCAATATCTCTGGCCTTTTGCAGAGGATGTTACACGGTTCGACTTCGAGGTTGATGAGAAGGATGAGGACACATTTGAACAGAGCTTTGGCTTTCCAAAACAATACTGAATGATTACTTGTATCTGACTCAATAAACATCAAATTAATACACAATGAATACGTATATCTGACTTGATAGACATTTCAGCCAACCAAAGCTTTCATGTACCTAGACCAATTATCCAAAGTGATAAGACACGTTCCCCCGCATCGAAGATATAACTCATCGACGGCCGGCGGCCAGGACAGACCCGCTCCGCGCGGGGAGAGTCCGCCCGCCGGCTTATCAAATCTAACGCCGGTTGGCTCTCATGGCGTCGATGATGGTAGAACGACGACTTTGGACGGTCTAGAATGATTGTGGGGGCTTGACAGGGCGATGACCTTTTTCTTCGATCTGGACAATATTCGTCCGTATATTCTTTGTTCATCTTTGTGAGCTTTTGGTCAGCAGACTAGTTATTCTAGGTGCTCTCAACACCATCATCGGTATCACCACCGAGTTACAATGGCCCGCTTCGCGATTTCTCAGCTTCAGGGCCTCACCAAGCCCAAATTCCTTCATGGAATTCCTAACAACAGCATCTTCATGATCGCTACCCTGATAGGAATCAATGCCCTCGTGTGGATCGCAGTCGCCATAGTCCTCCATTTTCATCCCCGTCTCATCTCACCTGCAGCTTTATCCTACGTCCTTGGTCTTCGCCATGCCCTGGACGCCGACCACATTGCCGCGATCGATCTCATGACACGTCGACTCATCGCATCAGGTCAACGCCCTGCAACTGTGGGGACATTTTTCTCTCTGGGCCACAGCACAATTGTGATAGTCACATGTATCGTCGTTGCTGCCACAAGCGGTGCTCTCAGGGAGAGATTTGATGGGTTTCAGCGCGTGGGAAATATTGTAGGCACGAGTGTCAGTGCCACGTTTCTCATCATTCTCTGCCTTGGAAATGGCTGGGTGCTGTATAAGCTTGTGCAGCGTCTGCAGGGAGTCTTGCATGAGCGGAGAAATCAAGTACGGATGGAAGGGTTTATTGAGGAAGAAACTCAGATACAGGATCATTTCGCACTCGAGGGAGGCGGGTTCTTGACAAGAGTCTTCAAGAGGCTGTTTCGTGTCATTGATCGGCCATGGAAGATGTATCCCCTCGGCGTGGTATTCGGTCTCGGTTTTGATACCAGTTCGGAAATTGCTATTCTGGGAATCGCCAGCATTCAAGCCGTCCAGGGGACAAGCATCTGGTTGATTCTTGTGTTTCCTATACTCTTCACAGGTAAGCGGTCGGTCTCGGCCATACAAGTTGACCTTACTTATACGCTGTAGCCGGCATGTGCATGCTCGACACCACAGACGGTGCCCTCATGATGGCACTCTACACATCAAAAGCATTCTCGAGAGATGTAGTAGCAATCCTCTATTACTCCATCGTCCTCACCGGAATCACAGTCGTTGTATCTGCATTCATTGGCATCGTACAGATCCTCTCCCTTGTGCAAAACGTCGCCGATCCCCAGGGGCGTTTCTGGGACGGCGTATCAGACATCGGCGACCACTTCGACATCGTCGGTGGTAGTATCTGCGGCGTCTTTCTCTTTGTTGGCTTAGGTTCGATATTTGTGTACAGGCCCTGGCGACGACGGGTCGAGAGGAAGCAGCAGGCTTTACTTCCGGAGAACGAAGGCGTGGTCCGAGATACTCCGTCGCCCCTCTCGCCTTCTACAGAAAGCGAACCGTCGGGGTACATCGACGCCCAAGGAGTTGTCTAACTTTTTCATTCTGGCACAGAGTTTGCATTTTTAACACGTTGATTCGGGTTTTGCGTGAATTATGACTACTCAGATGAGGCCTTAACTAGTTCAAAGTTTTATCCTCTTGTACATACTTTCCACACGTCAAACGCCCTCAATAAAACCGTACAAATGAGTCGTGTTCTGGGCCGGAAGGAACTTTCCCATCAACGGCACGTACATCTTTCTGATCTATCTCCGTTCGGACAACTTTCTTCTCTTTCCTCCTTCATCACTTTTCTCATCTTTCTGACCTTGCTGCCAACATCATCACAAGTCTTACCCTTTTTGGTCCATCCTTACATCTGTATCAAAGTATTGGACACTCGAAGCTCTCCTCCACACACTAGTCGCTCTCGACAACAGTGACGAGAAGATGGTACAACCTCCGCCTCTCCGAGCTAGCAAGCCAAAGCCGGCCTCAAACTCGAATGAAGTGGATGGAAGCCTTGACTTCAACAAATATTTTCTCGACGAACTATCTGCCGACCCCCACGGATTTGCTCTCAACTTCTACGGTACTCGTTTGAACATACCATATATCTCTAAGGAAGAAAGGCTGAGGTATGCCGCAGTTGTCTCTCAAGGGGGCGGATATCTCGGGGCCAATACGACCAATGATCATAATCCCATATACCAGATGCCTCCGGTAATCCCAGATGACACACCCATTGATCTTTGGGCCCTTGAAATGAGCATCAAAAGGACTACAAAAGACTTTCTCGAGGTGATGTGTCATGAAGTCGGCCTAGGGGCTGGTCCTAATCCCATCAACCAAGCAGCTGGGGTTTCAGCGATATCCCTTCCTATGCATGGCCAACACATGGCCAAACGCCGAATTCTTCAGGATGATCGACCAGCCAAGATCAGGAAAGTTACTGCCGCTGCTGATACGTGTCAGAACTGTTCTACGCCCCTTGTGAGGCGAAGCCAGAACAAAATTCCCATGCCCAATCAAGCCATACATCCCATACCAATGAATCAGACCAGTTTAGGTTTGGGCACAATCGAGATGCCTATGATTTCCAATTGTGGTCATATGCTGCGTTCCTCGACTGGTGTTCCTATGAACAATCTTGTTATGGGAAACCCTACTATGATCAATCCTGCTATGATTATGCCTGCTCTAAGAAGATTTGCTATGGCAAATCCTGCTATGCCTGCTGTTATGCCCGGAGGCAACGTGGATCTGAGCGCCATGGCTACATACACCGGGTTTGGCCCTTCTCTCAATATGTCTATGGAGACGAATGCCTTTGTTCATACTCCCCTGGGGAGCACCATGGCTAACAATCTTATGGCTGGCCATACGATACCATCAGCTACTATGCCTGAAGTTGATGGACAATTGTGGGCTAATGATTGGCCATATCATCTTGGTTTTGCTGCAGCGGCCGCTACTCTAACCGGAAATAATGGAACCAAATTTCCTGTGATCGATCTTAATGCCCTCGAATGCGGCTCCTCGACGGGCAAAGAAGCAGACCAAGAAACCTTAGCGTCAGAAGCCCAAGGAAACCAAGCAATACTCGACCGCTGGCGCAGAGGTAACCATTAAGGTCTCCTCAAATACAAGAGCCTGATTATGAGATAAACCACCATGAGGGCAAGCGTCTAGAATCCCGGACAGAGAATACTTGACGACAAGAAGATAGCCGTCGCTTTATGGGGAGGAAAGACGACTCACCATTGAAGATGGTATCTGTTGGCACCCAAGATGAAACTACCAGGTCAAGAAAAGTTCTGCAGGAGGGTATGGCGGTATGGATTGTTTTTGTGTGGCTTTGCTAATTTGGCAATGTCTGCTAGCTTATTGATGAGTATTGTTGCAGAGATCACCTTCTATGATCCTATCAGGGGCGAGTGCCAGGGACGCTACAACAACCCCACGGCCGGTAAGAGGGGTTACAGGAATACGTTCCAAGGTTATGGTATTACTAGACGGCTGGTTATTATAGTAATGTTCATTAATGATTCTCTTGACTGAACTTGTCGCGATATAATAATGGACTGCGAGAGTAGTGTGGGTAATATAGAAACTGCTAACCCTGCTGTCAGAAAGTATTGACCTTTCATTTCTCAGTCGCTAAGTTTTCTCATTAAACTCATGTGTAAGCCACCCCTTCCTGTCGCTTGCCCACCTCCACATTTGCATTTATCCATTTCATCCAGTCATTTACATCGAGCCCTCCTCTTTCACCAAACACGTACCTTTTTAATAACTCTTTTCTACACATTCAACGTGGCTTGCATCGTGGATACATGTATAGCCGCCCAACGTTCGTCTTACAGGCTACAGCACAGATGGTCTCCTTCACACAGCCAATCATCGTGATTCTGCCCCAGATTGTCACGGTACGAATCTTCACTGATAAGCTTGGAGGGTTCCACATCATTTGAGGCATCTGAGGGGACAGAAACCATGCATGACCAAAGAGAATTGCGGAGGTAAGTGGTTCGCCAAATTCGCATAATCACCAAGTTGAGGTGATAAGTGACTAACAAGCACCGTTTTTGTGGCAGAGTCGAGACTGATAAGACATGCTCCTGGAGAGACCTGTCGTTACATGCACGATGCAAATGTACTTTCCCGTCTGCGGAAAACCCACCAATAACGATTTTCGACGATTGGAGGATGCTAACGAACCCTATCGACGGTTCGACACCAGCGCGGATAACGACGATACTACATAGCTGCCTTCTGCGGTTATCTGATCAAAGGCCGAGTTTCAACCACCTAGCACCCACCGGTCTCATGTCAGTGTTGCATAAAGGACCTATAGATAGGCTGACAGGCTGACAGGCTGACCGTCCCCGTCCTGTTCTGGAATCGGTATCCCAAAGACCCGAAATTACAACCCCGGATTTTGTTGATGCTTGTCGCTCGAGTCAGGGGATTATTGTTCTGGCACCTGGAGCCAAACGATTGAGCCGAACTACGCGGCGCTAAAGATGCCGATCGGACCTTATGCACCGTTGACCGTACTGCTTCGAGTCGCCGGCACCAAGAACCCAGGGCCCTTCCGCCACCGTTTGTTTCTTTGGTCTACCGGTAGAGAATGTCTCTGTCTGTTTTGCTCCGCCCCGACTGTTTACCCTACCGCGCTTTTGAGGCTCTGTCGTGCCCGTTGCCTGTTCAGACTTCAAAGACCCATCGATATCTCCAGCAGGAGCTCCCGATAGTGGAAAGTGAGATATCGAGAATGCGGGGTAGTTGTCTATTCGTCTCTTTTTCAATCGGTGTTTGAAACCAGTCTGGCTGAATCGTGTTCAGTGGACGGGTTTGCGGACTCTGGTCGTCAATTCTGAAGCTGATTAGTGAAGGGATTCTAGGAGTCAGATGCACTTCGCTGGCCCCGTTCTCGGAGGCGTTGCCATTCTTTTCGCCAGACTAGGCTAATCTGTGGCTGCTCATAGGTCAGTCCCTCATCGCGGTATCAATCAAGTACCTCGTGGTACTGATAACATAGTATGTTCCTTCCTCCGCCTCTTTGTTCCAGAAGCGGGTGTACGTTCGTACAGTGCTTTGGCGATTCATGGAAATTGCATTGTCCTTCAGTCAGGCAGTATCACCCCAACCTCCAGAATTCACGAGACGTCCGTGACCGGTCATTTCGATCGTCACCATACCGCCTCGGTGGCCTCAGGAGATAGGAGAACAGTAACTGTGCCTACTGTCGGTCCGTGTTCGTCAGGTCCCTGCAGGAATATCTATGCGCTGGACGCTACCACTACCACACCACGGGCACTGCAGCTGCAGCTGCAGCCCTGGGTCTAACGGGTCCCGCACTGTTTGCCTCGCCAAAGTACCTTAAAGGAGTCGGACTAGGATCCCCCCAGGACCCTTAACTGACTAGGTAGTTTCTAGGTTGGACCCCACTCACAAGTCCTTCTTCTGAACCAACGACTCAGGAGTTTTAGCCTTGCGGCCACAACGAATCGGATCCGAAGGAAGCTAGAAGCATTCGCGATGGCGGATGACAAAGACTGTCCATCTTTGACACGCGATAGACTCGGAAGGCCACTCACTTGAGTCGCGCTGTACTATGCTGTACTTTGCAGTATAGTACAGCACTGTCTTCTTTGTTACTAACATGCCTAAAACCGGCATCGGGCTGTCCGTCTTGAAAGGGATTGACATCTAAACTCTCGTTGGAGGTGTCAACTGGGCCACATGGTTGACCCTCGAGTCTGCCAGACGTTTCCCACTTGGGAGAGCGGTCTGGAACCAATAAAGAGGGAACGGCCTGAAGGGGAAATGCTCTATACCCTGTGCCATGCAACCGGGTTCGAAACGACCTTCCCGCCTCAATGTGAAATTACTGAGCTACTGGGATAAGCCAGCATATAATTGTTTCCTCGTAGCGGGTGGTATCTGTACTAGGTACATTTTATACATCCAGTTTCGGGGGGGCCAAGAAGACCCATGCAGCTCTTCTCCGCCAATCCATACGGCAAAGACACTGCCCGGTTCCCCGAATGCACCGTGCATCAATCATGCCATCCGAGAATGTCTATCGTTAGGTACTGTACTGTACCTCAAACCCTTGCTTTAGCTTGCAAGGAACAGGATGAGCCTCGCCATGTCCTCCTTTGTCTGTCGGTGTAGCTATACGGTACAAGATGCAGCGCTGGATTCTTACCGTGCCTTGAACCCTTGGTCTGGCTTCGAGTGATGGTGGTGGTGGCGGAAGACTAGTGCCCTACAAAGTACAGTCAATAACTTTGTCATCTCCTTGCCCGAATCTTGTCATATATAGAAGACCTTCCTTCCGACCTCGCTTCTCTTCTTCCTTCTAATTTCTTCCCAACCTTACGGGACGTCTGTTCCTTTCTATCTTTTGATAACATACTGCTGGGTATCTGATCTTATTTGTAACAGAATACACTCAACCCATATAGTCCTCACCCTGAACACTCGCCCACCCCTAGTAGGGAGTTGAACCATTTCTTCTAATTCTTCATCATCTTTAATCATCAATATGCACGGCTACAGCTCCTCAGAGGAGTCAGACGACCCTCGTCGGCCCCGTGCTCAACCCGCCGGCAACAGTAACAACAACGACCAGAAAAAGAAGAAGAAGAAGAAGCTTCCACCCCAGAAGTCCATCAATGGTATCTGGAAGAAGTTCTCCAAGCGCAAGTTCCACAAGGCTCTCGCTGTCCTTCCGTTCGACCCTGTACAACCTCCAGCTACCTACCATTCCAACGAGATCCTATCGACCGGCTACGAGCGAGCCGCTGAGGAATGTCGACGAAAGGTTGAGAAGATCATCAAAGAATGCAAGCGGGTGAACATGCGTTACAGAGATCCTGGTTGGGATTTGGTAAGTAATCATGGGAGTCCCTGAAATACGTATGCATGGACGCTAATGCATTGACCAGGACTGGGATCTGAAGTATGAGAAGGGTCACTGCTTGAACAACCTGGGAACACAAAAGTTTGAGTTGAACAGAACAACACTGCTTAGCTCAAAGGCCGCTGTTCCCAAAGCCGTCAAGCGTGTACACGAGATCTTTGAGAAGCCTACCTTCATGAAGGATGTTAGTGGCGGTGACGTCAAGCAGGGAAGTCTAGGTGATTGCTGGATCATGGCTGGCCTAACAGCTCTCGCCGGCGTTCCAGATGGTTTACAACGGATCTGCGTCGCCCATGACACAAAGATCGGCATTTACGGTTTTGTGTTTTACCGTGATGGCGAGTGGATTTATTCCATTATTGACGATAAACTCTATCTCAAGTCACCGTGTTGGGACTCCCCTAGCATGCAGCGAGATCTTCTGCAACAGATCGATCGCGAAGATAACGAAAACGTCTATCGCAAGACTTACCAAACTGGTTCTAAGGCTCTGTTCTTTGCCCAGAACCGAGATCAAAACGAGACCTGGGTTCCCCTTTTTGAGAAGGCCTATGCTAAAGCGCATGGTGACTATGCGTCATTGGCTGGTGGCTGGATCGGTGAGGGTGTGGAGGATCTCTCTGGTGGAGTGACTACAGAGCTCTTGACCTCAGATATTCTTGATATCGATGAGTTCTGGGACAAGGAGATGTCGCGGGTCAACGATGAATTCCTCTTCGGTGCTTCTACTGGTCTGCTCGAACACGGCTACGGTGAACGCAATGGTATCTCTGAAGGACATGCCTACGTCGTCATGGAGGCACGTACTCTCAAGTCCGGTCAACGCTTAGTTAAGCTCCGTAACCCCTGGGGTAAGGTTCGCAAAGGTATCTGGGAGGGAGCTTGGAGTGATGGTTCCAAGGAGTGGACAGCCGAAGTTCAGGAGGAAATGGACCACAAGTTTGGCAGCGACTCGGTCTTCTGGATCTCGTATGAGGACCTCATCCGCAAATATTCTCACTTCGATCGCACCCGACTCTTCCGCGATCGGGACTGGCGATGCTGCCAGCGCTGGATTGGCGTGGATGTCCCATGGAAGGCGGCCTATCATGAGAAGTTCCACATCAAGGTGACCCAGGATTCTCCTCTTGTCCTTGTCCTGTCGCAACTTGATGGCCGATACTTCAAAGGTCTTCAAGGTCAATATTCATTCCGCCTGCACTTCAGACTCCATTACGAGGACAGTCCGAATGCCGAAGACTACATCGTCCGATCCCATGGCAACTACCTCATGGAGCGATCGGTGTCTGTAGAGCTGCCTGATCTCCCCGCCGGCAACTACGTTGTCTACCTCAAGGTGACTGCTGAACGAGATTCTGGTGCTCAGTCCGTTGAGCAGGTCGTTAAGCGCGAAGCTGCCCAGAGGATTGAGAACGAGAAGCTCGCTCAGGTTGGCTACGCATATGATCTCGCCCACAGCAAGGCTTGGGATCACATGGACAAGGTCACAAAGCTGCGGCAGAGGAAGGACCAGCAGAAGGCGTCTGGCTGCCGCCAGAAGGAGCGTCGCCGAATGTGGGAGAAGCGTGCCACCAACCGCGAAGTTTCCAAGCAACAGAGCAAGAAGAATATTGAGAAGAGGAAGCGTCGTCGTGCGGAGTGGGAAGCCGAGCAGAAGCGTCTCGATGAAGAGTTCAACGCCAAGGTCAGGGCTGAGCGACAACAAATGAAGAAAGAGAGGCTTGCCAAGGCCGAGGCTGAAAAGGCTGCTGAAGCCGAGAAGAGGGCGCAGGAGGCCGATGACGAGGCTTTGAGCAAGAAGTTATCGGCTGAAGACAAGGACGAGCCTATTGTCGTCAACGAGCATCACAAGGATCTTGACGATGCTGTGATTTCTGTCTCAACTGGATCTCCTCACTTTACTCCTAAGAGTATCGATTCAACGGCAGATGCCGCTGATGAGAAACAGGAGGTACCTCCTGTCAGTGGAGGACCTCCCCTAGTCCCCGTTGAGAAAGAAGAACCTCTTCCTATTCGCCCTCGACCTGCTTATGATTCTGCCGGCGAGTCGTCAGATTCTCCTGTCGAGGACTGGGAGGCTCTATACAGTAGCGACGACATGGTTCGCAAGCCTCGACTGACGCAAGCCAACCCGGCCGCGGCCCAAGAAGAATGGGATTCGGAGGAGGAGAAGATGCCTGATCCATGGAACGCTATCTGCATCGTGGGTGTCCGCGTTTACTCCAAGGACGAGAACCTCGAGCTTCGCACAGTTATGGAGGGTGGCGAGCTGTTGGAGGGAGGTATGGGACCAAAGGGAGCTGGCGATCTCGATAACGCCCAGTCCAACGCAGGCGGTGGCCGAGCTGGAGATAGACATGTTCGCAAGTCCAGATCCGAGGAGCGCAGGATCTATACTCCCGTCATTCACAAAGATGGCAAGTATGTGGAAGACGAGGGCACCTCTGGAGAGAAGTACTCCTCGATAAAGAGCTACTTCCACATCGACTCTGCTTTCACAACCAGAGTCAGCTCCCCAGCACCGACACCGTACGAGCATGACCGTCGCCTAGAGATCCCCCCTACCAGCCGCTGAGAATGAGGCATAGGGTATGAAACTGCGTTTCAAGAGAGCGTATTAGAAATTCTTAAAGAGATCACGCCTCGAGGGAATATGACATCGAGATGATGATATAGATTATGGGTAATTCGATGTTTTTAGGGTAAAGGATAGGCGTATGGGATGAAATGTATGGGATTGGTTCCTATTAGGAACAACGAGACGAGCCATTGTTACTTTAGCAGAGATATCAAGATTGATTTGAGCAATTGATTTACAGTCACACCACTCGCTTACATTGATTGCCATGAGATCAATTTATGTCACTATCCTCAGCGTATCCGAGATGGTAATATTGCGACAAATGTGACTCAAATGGCGGCACCTAAGAGACCCATCCTTTTTCTTTCCTTTCCACGTGCCTGACAGGAACGGAATTCCACGTTGCAAACAGAAGAGTAGCTGCAGACCTGAGACAGTGGACCTGAGACAGCCTGCAAGGTGAGCAGCGCTAAAACTGCCTAGACTCGCTGCAAGGCGCCTAAACAAAGCCGGGTTGGTCCCTGGAATAGCGAGTCAGCTCCATAGCCTATAACCGAGCGATAACGGAAGCTTAGCTTATCGCAAGCTCCGTCATCGTCGCACTCTCGTCTCTTCTGTGCCTTCTTGCATGTCGTGTAACATAACCTTCTTCTTCTTGTGCTATTCGTATTCATACCTCCCACCATGTAGTCATGGGAGACTATTAGTATTTGCATCAATCACGTTTCATTCATCATGGCATCTTCCTCTGCTACCTCTTTGCGCCGCAGCCATGGCTCTTCTGGAGCCTCGTCTGGACAGTTGCACCCACAATCAGCCTCCCAATCTCGAAACTCAAACTCATCACGATCGCGGTCTATCACACATCAAGATGGCGACGACGGCGCGAACTCCATCTCTATCGACACTCTTGTCGACCATCTCCTCCTCGCTAAGCGATCGCTTTCCTCCATGACCCTTGTTCTGCGTGCCCATGAGATTGCAAACGATGCCCGACAATCACATGAAGATGTCTCCATCTTAGCTGCCCAGGCGGGCTTTCTACGGGCGTCTATACTCGACCAGGCGGCGATACTGGTTCGAGTGCGCAGGAGTCTGCAGAGTACTTATGCTTGGGGAAAGAAGGACTTTAAGAAGCTGGTCAAGTCGATGGACTTGGTTGATGGAGAATTGGAGAATACTATGGAAATGCTTCGCGACACAGGAGTCGAGGGCGTCTTCCGACCTAAGGGTGAGGAAAGACGAAGCCTTCTCGACTTCATCGATGAGGGAGGCGTGCACGGCGTGCGAGAGGCTATGAAGAAGAGCATACAAGAGCTCCAGGTAAGCTCTCCCATATGAGGCCCTCGCCTTTCATCTGCTGACACGGAGAAGGCTACTCAGCAGTCTTTTGACGGAGATTTACTCCGTTTCGATACCGATATTCGCAACCTCAAGAAGATAATCATCGATACCCCAAGTTTATTACGCGACAACCACGATGGTAGCAATCCGCCCACCGGCGAGTTACTCGAGAGCTTGGTCGACCACTCAGCCAACATGGCCCAACTACTGGCTTCTCTGACGCATCACTTCGACATGTGCGTCACCGCGATCCGTACGACAGAAGGCGGTGTTGCTCTCGCGCGTCGTAGAGCCGCCGAAGCTACACAGTCTCAGGGAAGCGACGGCGTCTCTATTTCGGGCGTCATCGCCGAGCAAGAGTCTAACGTGCCAGACCTCGAGCCAAAGACGGTTAAGGATCGAGCCGAGATGCTGAAGGTTGTGGTGCAAGATGCAGGCGAGGTAGACGACGTGGTCCAGGAGATCCAGGAGCGCCTCGCGGCCATGGAGCAGGAATACACTGTGCTGCAGGAACAGCACGAGACCTCGAAGCAGGCCTACTCGGGTATGCTGGAGGCATACGCCGTTCTCGGCGATATTGGCGATCGACTCGATGACTACCTCGCTGCCGAGGGAGACTTCAAATCGCGGTGGGATATGGAGAAAGAGAGCGTCTATGCCAAGCTGCAAGAGATGCAGCAACTCAGGGAATTTTACGAGCGCTACGCAAGCGCCTACGACAGTCTCATTCTCGAAGTGGAGCGCCGTCGCGTGGTAGACGATCGGGTGCGCAGTATCTGGCGCAAAGCCCAAGAGAGCGTCGACAAACTCCTCGACGCCGACCGCGAAGCTCGCGATACGTTTCGACAAGACGTAGGTGAATTCCTACCGACTGATCTCTGGGCGGGAATGCAAGGATCCGCGAGGAAGTGGACAGTCATTCCGGATGGTGAAGAGGGAGATGTGCCGGGACCGGCGCTGCGGAAGAGCGTTGTCGAGGCGGCCAAAGAGAGGCTTGGAAGGGCTGAGAGACGGTAAAACCGACTGGTGAGAAAACATGTGTCAAGACAGTAAAGTAAGGCGTGATACAGAATTTGTACGATTGAGAACAGCGATTAGGAATAGCGGTTGGGGATATGGCGTTTGGGATAGGGTTGGATGGCTCTGATTACGTTACAATACCACTCTTTCACATGAGAAATTTGTTCTAGGATATAATCTTAATTATTTGAATCACGATTCTTTCGCTGACGGGGCATTTGACACCTAACAAGTGATTGTGTCAAGCTAGACGGTCTCTGAAGTGACTGGCCAGGCGGGTTGAAACACAATTCGCACACCAAATAATAGATACTGAATACCTTATACTTGGAAGAGTTGAGCCTCAAGGAATTAATGATGATAATTATGATAATACTACAATCATTATCACAATTTGTAAGAAGCTATTATAAATTGTTTGGAATAGTCCAGAGTAATCAACCTTTCCTCTAATATAATCCTGTACTTTACCTTATATACATAGATAACGTGCTTGTTTTGTTTCAGCCGACCTAAAACAGGCATTGGAATGGTATTTTGTAGCTCTGTCTAATCGCGACACGCGTGATGATCTTTTTCATGATTCAACATTAGGCGAGCTGCATTCGTTAGAGGACAAACACTGCATCACTCTGTTTTGGGACATAGTGTATTCTGATGAAACACTGTTCTCTCACAACAATTTTTACTAAAAATTAAAAATTAAAAAAAACAAATAAAAAAACAAGCATTAGCAGGTCTAATAAAATGCATGATTGAAACTACCGTCAATATGACCTCTAGCGGCTCTTAGCAGCACAGCACTTCAGCTGTCCAGGCACCGTAGCTACAGGGCAATCTCTGTGCTTCTCCTATCTGATTGGCCGAGTGGCACAACCCAAGCCAATTTCAGTTACACCTCCTGCTTTGGGTTGCTCGAGCTGGCGCCTCAATGACATCATCGAATCAGGCCAAGCCGTTGTGATGTCTTTGACTTTGTTCGTGATAGGTAAGAGCCAATCTTAGAGGCCCCGCTTGCATGTGCGATCGTTGCGGTCATGGTTTTCGTTTAGGTACCCTTTGGGCCTTTACCTTGTTTATCTTCCCTTTTCGAGTTTAATCTTAACATCAGTCGCCAGCAATTAATTAATCAAATAACACTTCGCGGGCCTCGTCAGTCACTCGACGCGACTGCCGACAACTATTAACTGGATTGAGGATCTGGTATTCAGATTCACTTCGGTATCCCTGCGCCGATCATCATATCCAATCGCGAAACAAAACATCCAATTCTTTACGACGTGCGACACGGACTCCGAATCCTTCAACCAGGACGTTAATTAATTTGATATCACATTTAATCACAAAGGAGATTTCATCAAGAACTCCATCGAGTCGTCGCCATCATGGGCGAAGCCGACAATTATTATAATCCAAACCAGCAACAGCCGTACTCCAACGGTGGTTATCAGCAACCATACCAGCCTCAACCTCCTGCTGCGACTTACCAGCAGGAGCAGCAATACCAGCAAGGCCCTCCTCAAAATGCCAACGGCAATGGCTACATGGCCGCTCAAGGCTACGAAGGCGGCAACGAGAAGGCTTCTTTCGATGAGCAGTTCAAGATCGCGAAGCCAAAGTACAATGATCTCTGGGCTGGCATCCTTCTGATTGCCGTCATGGCCGGCTTCACCGTCGTGTCTGGTCTCGCCCTTCAAGGATATGCTGCTAACAAGGGCAACGCCGGTGGTGGAATTTATGGCAATCGCAACGACTTTTCTCTCAACACGAGTACCGTCATTCTCTTCATGTTCGTCCTCGCCGTCGCCTTTGTCCTCTCCTTCGCATATATCTGGCTCGCCCGAATCTTCCCTAAGCAGTTCATTTGGGTCACTGGTATCCTCAATGTGTGCTTCGCAATCGGAACAGCCATCTTCTACCTGTGGCGCAAATACTGGTCCGCTGGAATAGTATTCCTCATCTTTGGTCTGTTCATGGCCTTCTGTTTCTGGACCTGGATTTCGCGAATCCCCTTTTCGGCCCTCATGCTCCGAACAACCATCGACGTTAGCAAGAAGTACGGTCATGTCTATCTCACCAGTCTAATTGGAGGTATCATTGCTACCGCCTTCTCTGCTTGGTACTCGATCACTTTGGTCGCAATCTACATCAAGTATCAGCCTGCCAACAACAATCCTTCTTGCGCCGATGGAGGCTGCAGCAAGGGCAAAGTTATCGGCCTTATCGCCTTCATTACCTTTGCGATGTATTGGTTCTCCGAGTGGCTCAAGAACACGATCCATACAACGATTGCCGGCGTGTACGGCTCTTGGTACTTCAACCCTCACAACTTCCCCAAGGATGCTACCCGCGCTTCTGCCAAGCGTGCCTTGACATACAGTTTTGGTTCTATCAGTCTGGGCAGCTTGCTAGTTGCCATTGTGCAGTTCCTGCGACAGGTCTGTAACGCCGCTCGTAACCAAGAGGCTTCCGATGGCAGCATTGTCGGATACGCTCTATTCTGTTGCGTTAGTTGCCTGCTTGGACTTCTGGAGTGGGCCGTTGCATTCCTCAACCGCTATGCCTTCTGTCACATTGCCCTGTATGGTAAGCCTTATTTTGCAGCTGCAAAGGATACATGGAAGATGATCAAGGATCGCGGAATCGACGCTCTTATCAATGTTAGTATCATCACCTTTGACTCCGAACCCGACTAACCCACGTAGGACTGCCTTATCGGACCCGTCCTTTCCTTCGGTGCCCTCTTTATCGCGTACGCCTGTGCCCTTCTGGCTTACCTCTACCTCTACTTCACCGACCCTCCTTACAACAACGAGGGCCAATACACCGCAGTCGTCGTCGCCTTTTCCTTCCTCATCGGCTTCCAGATCGCAAACATCATCACCACGCCCATCTCAAGCGGTATCGAGACTATCTTTGTTGCCGCCGGTTGGGATCCCCAGGTCATGTGGCGCGACCATCCGGAGCTGTACAATGAGATGATCAGGGTGTACCCTAAAGTTCAGCAGGTCATCCGTGACCGTTAAGCTAGAGCCAGAGTGCTTTGCACGGATGATTGACTTATTGACTAATTAATTGCTTTTCTTTATGACATTCTACAGGAATCGTGGAGGAATCGGTGTGGCTGTAGGAGAACTGTTAATTTCACTCAAGACCACTTGAATAATTTATAAATTTCATCTGCGACGGGCATTTGGAAAAGGTCTTCATCCACGGGGAGTTCTTTCGACTTGGTCTATCGGATTAATTCCCATTGCCTCTTTCTGGAAATTGATCCAATCGATGTCGCGTTCACTTCTCGGCGGAAAACATCTCCAATTTCCTCTTTTGTACTCTCGAGGTCCATCAGATAGATGGTTGAGCTATGACTTATTCCGTCTCTCCCAATCTGACGTGGTGACAATTTGTGTCAGTGATTTCGCAGTATTCTTCGGGTAGAGATAGGGTGTCATGCCCGCTGTTTCCACATGCTGGTGCTGGGTTAATTGCAGTGAAATAATTTCCCTTTCGCCGCAACCAACACTCTCACCCTCACTCTCGACAGCAGATGAGCATGGATGCACAGATCCTTTTGAATCTCGACAACCAACAACACTTGCAAAGAGGAAGCTGTCGAGGATAAAGTAGCAACCGCGACTCGAGCGTATCGGACACGAGTCTAGAGCGACACGATGTTTGATTAGCCCAGTTCATGCAGGTTCTTGCGGGAAGATCTCCCGGATCTAATATCCCTATCGTGATCCTAGCCTGAAAGGTGTAAGCTGAGAGGTATAACCCAAGGCATTACACAACTCGTTCTTCAAAGAATTTGTTACTGGAGCGGTGGTGAGACGGTAGGTCTTGAGCAGGGACCAAGCGAGATTGTCGAACCATGGGGATAACGCGGAGGGAGACTCTTTTGTTTGGAACTGGTTGCGTTTATGCAGTGAGTCGGTTCGATGTTGCTGCGAGGGACATGTCATCTACGCCGTAGGGTTGGCTCGAAGAGGGTCATTGCTGCTAATTCGGGGGTTAGCTGTGAAGTTGACTGGGGATGGAGGGTTGCCATCCGCTTGAATGACCACAGCGAGTTCCATCACCTTGGAACTCGGTTGACTAATGACTCAGTCGTCAATTCTCGGTCCGTCCCAGACCCCAGCGACGGCGAGCGTTTGATCTCCCAGCGGAGTTGAAAGTACATAATGAAAACGGACAAAGGCCAATCGCCAAGACAAGGTTCTCCTCAAAACTGGTTACTCAACCGTTTGACGCCATGAATGCTTATTTTCTGCATCTCATATCTGTACGTAACCGCAACACAGAAGAGCTAGGATCCGGTCCAAGATCCCCAGTATCACGAGATCCATTATTCCTTATCCTGCTCCGATAATGGAGATTAGCGTGACTGGATTTATAGAGTCATAGGCACAAATTACGTCGAGACTCGAGAGCCCTGGCTCGCCCTAAATCGCCCGACTGCAAAAAAAAAAGCTGACAGACCACTCTAGCCACTCACATCAGGAACAGGTCTCAAGAAGTCTGCATGGAACAACAGATCGAAGCCTGGTTACACACACATTGGGTCGGTGGCTGCAGCATCAAGCCACTTTGATCTGCACGCAAAAATCTCTGCCCTGGCTGAGGGATAATCTGATTGGCGGCGTGTAGTGGTTCTCTCAGCGGACAAGCCGTGGCAAGGATTTATTAGTGGCGCGCAATGCCCTAGGGTGACAGGTCCGGAACCTAACTCGGCAACGAGCCGGAAACTGCAGCACTAGACATCTCACATCTCGCCATGTTTCCACTGCAACATTAGGGGTTAATTACGTGAGGCGATGTAGAATTGAAAGAGGAAGTTGGGGGAAAGACGCGTGACCGATCAACCACGGCAGAAAGCGATCATGATGAGCATCTGTGGCCTTGGGGATAGCAATTTTCGCTCATGACCAAGAGGCGAAAAAAAAAATATGGGAAAGAAAAACCTCGTCGGGATTAAACTGGCACATCCACTCACACAGACCAATTCTCCCATTATCGCTCTCGAGTGGCTCTGCTCCGATATATCGAATTTTTTCGTAATGGGCCCATAGGCCATCCCCGATCCTGTTCCCATGCCCGTCCCCGTCCTCGTCCCCCGTTGACGGTTGATTCCATTTTTTTACATAACAGACTCATTTCCAACCCACTTGGCTTCCGGTCTCTCGGTCCTCTCATCTCATCTCACCATCACAATCTGTCGGTTGCTTTCTTCTCCTCTCTCAAGCGAGCATCTAATCTTTGTCTGCATTCTTCGTCTTCATCATCAACAGCTTCACTCAAACCCGATATATATGTATATATATATATAAGTTGGTTTGAGTAAGAAAATCCTCAAACAGCAGCAATCATGCTTGTCGATTCATCCTCGGCAGACGAGAAGTCGTCGCCTCGTGTGAGTAACGAGAAGAAGCACAAGGGCGACAAGGAGGATGTCGAGAATGGCGAGTCTGGCCTTGACCGGACCATGACCTCTCGTCACTTGCAGTTCATCGCCATCGGCGGTACCATTGGAACTGGTCTCTTCCTCGGTGTTGGTCCGGCTCTCGCCAAGGCTGGTCCTGTGTCTCTGCTCGTCGCCTTTGCCTTCATGGGCTCGGTCGTCTACTCTGTCATGGTCAGCTTGGGCGAGATGGCCGCCTACATCCCCATTGCTGGCTCCTTCACCTCGTATGCCGCCCGCTTCATTGATCCTACCTTGGGGTTTGCCATGGGTTGGCTATACTGGTTCAGCTGGTCTATCACCTTCGCTCTCGAGCTTGTCGCTGCTGGAATTATCATTCAGTATTGGGACCAGGATCTTAGCATTGCCATTTGGATCAGCATCTTCTGGGCCATGTTTACTGCGCTCAACTTCGTCCCTGTCCGCATTTTCGGCGAGATCGAGATGTGGTTTTCCATGATCAAGGTTGTTACCATCGTTGGCTTCATCATCTTCTCCATCTGCATCAACGCCGGTGTTGGCAACGAGGGCTACATTGGCTTCAAGTACTGGAAGGATCCCGGCGTCACCAACACTTACATGGACATCGACGGTCCCACTGGCAAGTTCGTCGGCTTCTGGGCTGTACTCGTCACCGCTGGTTTCTCTTACCAGGGAACCGAGCTCGTTGGTGTCGGTGCCGGTGAGACTGCCAACCCCCGCAAGGCTATCCCCCAGGCTATCCGCTGGACTTTCTGGGGAATCTTCAGCCTGTTCATGGCCACCGTCTTCTTCGTTGGTATCAACGTGCCTTCCAACGATCCCAATCTCGACAGCGGTGCTCAGGATGCGTCTGCTTCACCTCTTGTCGTTGTCGCTACTCGCGCTGGTGTCAAGGTGCTCCCTGACATCATCAACGCTGTTCTCCTCTCTGCCATTCTCACAGCTGCCAACTCAAACGTCTACTCGAGTAGCCGTATCATGGTCGCTCTCGCTGAGGATGGTCTTGCTCCCGCCTTCATGAAGCGCACCAACAAGTACGGCACACCCTACTTCGCCGTTGCCTCGTGCTCCGTCATGGGCCTGATTGCCTACATCAACCTCTCCTCCAGCGGTGAGAAGGTTTTCAACTGGCTCCTGAACGTCAGTTCCACCTCGTGCTTCATCACCTGGGTTCTGATCAATGTCTGCCATATCCGTTTCCAGAAGATCATGCGAATCCAGGGTATTCCTCGCTCCGAGCTGCCCTACCTTGCGCCTCTCCAGCCCTACCTGTCTTACTACGGCGCATTCTTCGTAGCTCTCATCACCATTACTTGTGGTTTCACCGCCTTCATCGACTGGAGCGTGGCCGACTTCTTCTCCAACTACATCAGTTTGATGCTCTTCGCCGTGCTCTACATCGGCCACAAGCTCATCTGCCGCACCAAGGTCGTGCCGCTGACCGAGGTTGATTTGAGCAAGGGACGAGAGCAGATGTAAATGACGATCGGATTTGGAGTTTTGGGTGTTGTAAAAGTAGCAAAAGTTTTCTGTATGCTTTTTTGTTTTGTTTTGAGCGTATAGCAGGAATAGTTGTAATGAGACGTATGATACCCTGAATACTCGAGATCCCGAATGCGCGTGAAGTCGAATGTATATATGAAGTCGGTCTCGTCTCAAGTTAAGGTCGCAGCAAGGGAAGGATTCGGGATAAAAAGAAGGACAAGTCCCAGGGGGGGACATCGATGATTTTAATGTCCTGGCCTGTCACCTCACAACGGCACGATGAATTTATTTTACGTCAAACTCGGACCAGGCGTGGCATGAAAGTGGCAGGAGACAGTGAGTTAGAGACGAATTAGGGTGATTTGCCGGGGAAAACATCAAATTATTTGGTAATCTTTTATTAGAAGCTTGTCAAGACATGGCAAAGGGCGCTGTCGTTTTAACACGATGGGGCCCGGCAGGAACGACAAGACATGACAAAGGGCGTTGTTTTGGCGGGTCCTTTTATCTTATCGTTTGACAACCTGGGCGGGGCCGGATAAATTGCTGGGGATCATGCTACGGTTATGTTGGAGTCTATTTAGTGAATTATTCTGTTTGAGCTGCTCTGAGATCTCCTGCTGGTGTTGATTGACATTCTTTTCGTAGTTGTTTCTCAGATGGTTCGATAAGTGCTGCCTCCCTGCCTTGTTCTGAGCAAGGTGCGGAGTAGTTGAAGATCGAATAGATCACTTGGGCACTGCAATTGATGCTTGGCACGGAAGATGAAGAGGCAATCCTTCTGTTTTATCTGTCGTTGTCGTCGCGATCTTTGCTAAACATCCCGGTTACCAACCAAAGTGTCACGATTGAGACATCTCTACCTGATCACAGGGCAACAGTGGAGGCGGTCAAAAAGTCCCTAGCATGACCAGAATAAGAGCCCCTTCATTCGTACACGGCAATTGGTTTAAGATTTCAACAAGCAAGAACAAGCATCGTACAACAAACCAGTGAAGGCAAGTCAAGCAGTTCGTTTACGGTCCAGAGCATGTCATTGGTGTTTGGCGGCTCTGTGCTAACAAAGCTGCTGACGTCGTCCCGTCTTGCCTTAAGCCTCTTTCGATGGACCGCATACAAGGAAATCCCACGCCAAAATATAACCCAAATCTTGAATTGTCTCTCGGGGAGCACAGCCATGGGCCGACTCTTGAGAGCTGACGATGATTGATGTATTTGCCAAGAGTGAGGTCTTCACTTCTCGTTCACTTCCACACCGGCAAATGCCCAACCCATTTACAAACCACGACAGCAGAAAGCAAGAACCAGGCCATGAATCCTGTGCCTCAAACAAGCTCATCACGGTCACTTCGATTGGTCGGCACTCCAAGAGATAGACTCCCCGTGCGTCATGCACCAATATCAATAGGGTAATGCTTGACGGTGGCGGCGATGGTCCGACCCCTCTGCTTCGGGTCGTCGGCGCCAATCAGGACGATGCACAACAGGGAGAATCGCGATGCAACGCGTCTTCTAGAGGATCAATTGCTCCGATTTGCAGTTTGAAGAGAGCGATAAGTTGGCAAAGTTGGCGGGGAGGGCGCAGGCACGTTTGTGATTCGGTCAGACAACGACAAAGGGACGCTCATGAGGCGATGATTCCAACGGGGAGAACAACTCTGCCCTGCGAGATCCGAAGAATGTGCTAGTGTCTGCACCACCTCGCGTGAGATGCAACCAAAATAGTCACATTCTTAATTAATCCCGCACTTCATGTGTGGGCGTCTTGGTTCGGGTGAGGAGGTTACAAGTTTTGGGTCGCCAGGATTGGCACATTGTGCAGAATACATGGTCATCCATCCTGATGCAGGAAGTCGACATGGTTTTAATTCTGCACATATGTGGCATTCAGACACAGAGAGGAAATATTGCAAAAGTTTCGTCTGTAATTATGTAAACCGAGGAAGGATTATGTAGATTGAATGTTGAGAACGTCTTGAGTCAATACAATATCAAGGTTACCCTGCAACGCTTTCTGGGTGTTTCCGATTGGAGCTCCAGGGTCGCAACAGGGATAGTGCAGTGAGCATTTCCAGCACGTGAATGTGGCCCAGCTGGTTGGTTGAGAGGTTCCTTGGATGCTTGCTTCTTGATCGACAGTGACGACATTTTTCCAATATCTAGACTGATAGGGCTTGAGAAAGCCATGTTGCATCAGAGTAGCTTTGCCATATTACTGTAGACGGGATATAATACAGAAGGCAGAGAGACCCTTCCATTGACCACCTACACATCTTCCCCTCCACGTTGACCTCTTCTCCAGGGCCACAATGGAGTCGGTCCCCCTCCAGGTCCAAAACTGGCGGGCAACTAGGCCTGAAGTGTCCCTAGATCTAGCGGTATAGCTCTGCTCTAGCCCAATCAACGACTGTCAATTTCTCGTGGGGGCATGGTAATTGGCACCCGTCCTGGCAGAGATGCACCGGCATGGTAAATAAAATGCGAGTGTTGGCTTCCAGGTGGCCTCTTTTCTCGTATCTTCAACTCATAAACAAGCCCGAGTCCTGGTGACGCCCTCTCAAACCGTCCTTCGTGTCATTGTTGTATCTACTTGCTCTTGAGCGACGTTGTGGCATCCGTTTGACAGTCAAGACGCCTTATCCCACAACCTTGTTTGACCCCGCGAGACCCTTCAAGATATGGGAACTTGATCACCTCGGCTTAACACCCACGATCCTAGCCTTACCGAACCCCCAGAAAAGGAATCATCCGCTCCGCCTAATCTGACGCACCTAATTGTTGGGAATTGGATACTACCGGACCCGTCACCGACATCTCTTCCTACTGGTCGCGTGACCCACCCGTCGCTCTCGTTCTTTATCTTTAGAACATACTACTACCCAGACTCTCTCCTTCCATTGTGCCTCACTCACCTCACAACCACATTCTTGACATCATGACGATTATCGATGTCAACAAGGATCTCGCTGCTCTCTTCGAGCAGCAGGCCTCAGCCACTCCCGATGCTGTGGCCCTTGAAGACGAGAAGAGATCCCTCACATACGCAGAGCTCGACAGAGAAACCTGGGCTCTGGCCGAACGATTGCGTGACTACGGTGTTGGTCGCGATGATCTCGTCGGTGTTCTCATGGGCAGAAGTGCTGATTACGTTGTCGCCTCTCTCGCTGCTCTTCGAGCTGGTGGTGCCTTTCTCGTGCTCGAGGTCGCCTACCCTCCAGGTCTTCTACGAGATGTCATTGAAGATGCGAAGCCAACTGTCATCCTCACTCAAGTTGAGCACTCCAGCAACCTCACATCTGAAACTCCCGTCATTGTTGTCGACAGCCCCGACAAATTGGCCAGAGGGGAAACCTCACCTCACTTGGCCGATAGGCGGTCATTGCCAGAGGACGACGATGTTGAGCGATTGCTCTTTGTCTCGTACTCCTCCGGTACTACTGGAAAGCCCAAGGGTATCATGAACCCCCACAGAGCCGCAGTTCGCTCCTACGACTTGCGATTTTCTGTCAGCGACCTTAAGCCTGGTGACAGGGTAGCCTGCAACGTCTTCTTCATTTGGGAGATGCTCCGACCACTGATCCGAGGTGCCACAACTGTTGCCATTCCCGACCACGCCAGTTACGACCCCGTTGCCCTTGTTGAGCTCCTTACTTCATGGCGCATCACTGATACCCTTATGACTCCCACACTTTTGGCCACAGTCCTCTCTCGACACCCCAAGCTTGGCGAGAAGCTACCCCATCTTCGCTCGCTTTGGTTGAACGGCGAGGTCGTCACTACAGATCTTGTCCACCGCGCAATGGATGCTCTCCCTGAAACACGCCTTCTCAACGTGTACAGTGCTTGCGAGACCCACGAGGCTGCCGTGGGTGATATCAAGACCTTCATTGATTTCGACACACAAGTGTGCCCCGTTGGTCCTCCCACAGACCCTGAGCATACCTACATTCTCGATGAGGCTGGCAACAGAGTCAAGCCAGGTGTGAGCGGCGAGCTCTACGTTGGTGGTAACCTGCTGGCACGAGGATACCTCAACTTGCCCGAAACAACGGCCAAGGCGTTCCAGCTGGATCCCTTCGCCGGAGACAAGGAGGCGCGCATGTACCGAACTGGTGATTTGGCTCGGATACTTCCCAATGGACTCCTGGAGATCACTGGCCGAGTAGGCGGCATGATCAAGGCCCGTGGTTATACTGTCCAGCCTGGTGCTGTCGAGAGTGCTATCCGAAAGCACCTTGCTGTCCGCGACTGTGCGGTTGTGGCTCACGGCGAGGGCTTGGAGAGACAGATTGTTGCTTACGTTGTCCGGGAGGCGGGCGAGTCTCGAGACCGAACCATTCCCCTCATCGATGAGTATGGCTACAGTCCCGTTGCTCGCCGTGCTCTGACCGACCACCTTGCTCACTACATGATTCCTTCAGTCTGGGTTGAGTTGGAAGAGCTACCCACGCATGGAGTGTCTGGTAAGACAGACCTCAAGGCTTTGCCTGCACCCCCATCGCCAAGATCTCCCAGGCCTGCCCCTAAGAAGAAGGAACAGAACATCAAGGTCAAGACGGAGACTGTCATTCAGTTGTGGGCCGCAGCTCTCAACATGCCCGCCAGTGTTATTACACCAAAGCACGACTTTTTCGACCTGGGTGGCCACTCTCTGGCACTCGCTGACCTTGCTGGCCGTCTCACAAAGACCTTCGGATTTCCTGTTCCCCTGGCTCCTCTAGCCGGAAACCCTACTCTAGAAGGACATGTTTCAGCCATCAAGGCGGCCCGTGACGGTCACACTGCTGCTGTGCAGGCTGATCTACCGGCTGTCCTCCGCGCAGACTCTGTACTACCTGAAGATGTCCAGGGCAACGGCACTCCCATGCGCGCTTTGAGAGATGCTGAGACGATCCTTCTGACTGGTGTTACCGGTTACCTGGGCGCTTTCCTTCTCAAGAACCTAGTCGATTCTACCGACGCACAGATTATCTGCCTCGTGCGATTCCCCGAACCCGTGGAGGATTGTGCACCTGCCGGTATGGCTCGAATCCGAAAGAACTTGATTGACCTTGGACTTTGGGAAGACTACCTACTTGAACGTATTGAGATCCTGCCCGGCACCCTTGCCAGGAAGCGCCTTGGCCTTGCTCCCGAAGTCTTCGACGAGCTGGCGACCCGTGTGCAGGTCATTGTGCACGCTGCTGCTACTGTCAACTTGGTCTACCCTTATGCTGCGCTGCGAAATGCCAACGTCATGGGAACCAGGGAGGTTCTTCGACTTGCTGGCCGCAGCGGTGCCACTGTTCACCATGTTTCTACCAACGGCGTGCTTCCACCTTCGCACACGGGCTGGTGTGAGAACACTGTCATCGATGTCGATGATGTTCCTACCAAGCTTCTGGATGGCTATGGCCAGACTAAGTGGGTTGCCGAGAAGCTTGTCGACGAGGCAAGCCGTCGAGGCATTCCCGTGCGGGTTTACCGTCCTGGAACCATCACCGGTCACAGTGTCTCTGGTTCAACTAACGCATGGGACTTGATCAACGCCATTCTTGTAGAATCTCTTCAGCTTGGCCGCGCTCCTGATGTCGAGGGCTGGTATCTGGAGATGACTCCTGTCGACTTTGTCAGCAACGCTATTGTTACTCTCGCCAACCACACCAACAACACCGAGCAGACCATATACCATCTGGGTGATCCTGCTCCTGTTGCTTCTAAGGACCTTTTCGCAACTTTGGCCAAGCTCGGGTACCCTACCGAACCTCTACCGTGGGACGAGTGGGTTGCCCTGTGGTGGGAAAAGCGAGGCAACAGAAGAACCGGAGATGACCCCTTTACAGTTGACATTCTCCGCGGTGGTATGCCCAGTGTTGAGATTCTCAAGTCGGTTATTGTGCTCAAGGATGGCAAGACACAGCCTACACTCGACAAGTATGATGTCCCTCGTCCCAAGACGAACGATGGTCTCCTCGAGATTTACATGCGACACTTCTATGCCCGCGGTTGGCTGTCTCGCCCTCCTCGACGCGAGCAAGTCAACGGTTGTGCCAAGAAGATCCGCAAGGGCCGTCTGGTGGGCAAAGTTGCTGTTGTTACTGGTGCTTCTTCTGGAATTGGCGCCGCTGTGGCAGCTGGTCTCGCCAAGGAGGGCGCCCATGTGGCCGTGGCGGCTCGCCGGACCGAGGCTCTGGAAGGCGTCAAGAAGAAGATTAGTGTCTACGGTGGTAAGGTGCTGATCCACAAGACGGATGTAACGAACAAGGCCCAGGTGGAGTCCCTGATGAAGGAGGCCACTGAACAGCTCGGCCCTGTCGATATCCTTGTCAGCTGTGCGGGTGTTATGTACTTCACCATGATGGCCAACTGTCAGACCGACGAGTGGGAGCGCACTGTCGACGTCAACTGCAAGGGCCTTTTGCACTGCTTGTCATCAACGGTTCCTGGCATGCTGTCTCGTGGAGCTGGACATATTGTCGCCATCTCCTCAGACGCTGGTCGCAAGGTGTTCCC
The DNA here is from genome assembly GCA_012977755.1 of Fusarium nurragi. NCBI lineage: Eukaryota > Fungi > Ascomycota > Sordariomycetes > Hypocreales > Nectriaceae > Fusarium > Fusarium nurragi. The sequence continues at coordinate 45,082 of JAALXI010000097.1, read as the reverse complement.
TGGCCTGGGCGTTTACTCGGCCAGCAAGTTCTTTGTCGAGGCGACGTTGCAGGCCCTGCGTCTCGAGACTGCGGGCTCTGGCCTCCGGGTCACAGCCGTCCAGCCTGGAAATGTGGCGACGGACCTTCTGGGCATGTCCACCGATCAAGAGGCTCTCAAGAAGTACGGCGAGCCTACAGGTGCCGAGGTGCTGAAGCCCGAAGAGGTTGCCAGCGCTATTGTGTTTACTGTGTGTCAACCATCTCATGTTGCTGTCAATGAGGTTCTTATTGAGCCTCGCGATGAGCCCATCTAAAATCATGCGCGTGTGTGGGGTGCCTGTTTGAAGCAAATCTCTTGTATCTAGATTTCCGCCTCTCATGGGCTTGTTCTTCTGTTTATGTGTTTGTTTGACGATTGGAGCATGATGACGATGTAGCGACCGACTCAATCACAGACGCCTGGATGTACAAGGCGGAGAATTATGCGTTTGCACGGTTTGGTACATGTGGTGCTGGGATTGTGAATAACCCATTGTCCTGGTGGTGTTGAGGAAGCATAACGAATCGCATGGCTTGAATGAATTGATGGAGATCTTATTTGGCTCGGGTTAATTATCTAGCCTATGAATCTTGCAGGGATATGTGCATCTTGACAGCTGAGGATGTGGCAAAACAGCCTGCCGAGAAGGATATATCGTCCGGTCATCCTGCCGCTTTCCGACTCGCCCAGAGATGATTCAGGATTATAAGCGAAAAAAGAACCATTCATGTATGCATAAGTGGAAGGATTATGCCGTGCCCTGGCCGCATGATATCCTGAAACACGGGTCTTGGTGTGTTTGTCGGAGACGGGTTTCGAGTTTCTTGGGATAGTTTTTCCGTGGATGGAAGTCGTTTGTTGGAGCGGGATGCAGGGCTTGAGGTCCACTGGGGAGCAGGGGAGCAGGGGTGCTGGGCACAGATAGGGTCGTAAGTTGCATGCAGTTCGAGGTATTGTATAGTAGAATAGTGTACTCCCATAGCATATAGTTAATTGTTAAATAGTCTAGTCTAGCCCTACGGAGATTCGGGATAACGGTAGTATAACCTACAGATAACAACGTGGTCTAGATCTCAGTGCGATGCCCTGTAAGAGACGGTCAAAAAGCACGGTCGGAACAATCCATCCCATACTCCCATCATCCTCATTAATTATTAATTTCGGCGGCTCAACAGTCATTTTCCATCGTCTTGTCTTGAGGCTCAAACACAGCCGTTGGATATCCCACCAATCACAAAAGTGCCCCTTGCGCTGGCTCCAGACATGGGCCTCCCCCCCGACCAGGGGTTGCGCACTCTCTCTCTCTCTCTCACTGACACCTCGCAAGAAGCCGTTGACAGGCGCCGGCGTGAGCTTCGAATTCCGGTGAGGTCGGGCCTTGGCAGCGGTGCATAGCAAGGTTTTTTGCGACGTTCGCTTAGACGGGAGCTGACAGTTGAGGAAACAGAGTCGAAGTGTTTGGAGCGTGTGCTGAAACGGGATGAGGTGATGTGTTTGATGGTCCAAGCTGGACTAAACATATCGTTTGGTTTGCAGTATTATGATGATCTGAATCATAGTAGTATCGGCAGTTTTAATCAAGGTATAGCTATCGTGATAAACTCAGACCACTCGTCCTCCATCGGCCGGCGCTTGTCGTGTCAACCCCGGCCATAATTCCTCCATTGCCGCCATGCAAAGAGACTGGGGGCCGTGAACAGGAACGAGATTGACTACGGAGCGAACCAGGCTCAGGCCCACCGTCTCGCCTCGTCTGCCGAGTATCAGATCCCTCCATCGTCTAAACTAAGCCCTGTGTAGAAGTCCTCCTCCGAAGGGTTTCGAGTATATATCCAACTTGGCCCTTCGACTTGTATCTCTTCTCCTACTCTGACTTCCTCAGCCTCTTTCTTCTCACGGACCTCGAAGGACCAGATTCGACATTCTTTTTCTGTACACTCTTGTACTTCACTTTCTTTCCACTATCTTCGCTTTCGTTTCGAGCCTTGACGGCCGTTCAATTCAACACTACCACTCTTTAAACACCACATCTGGTCCCAGAGACTCTACGACAAGTTCAAGAAAAAAAGACTACCCAGATTTATATCTATATCTACCAATACCGCAAAAATGAAGAACGCCGCCGCTCTCCTCACTCTTCTCCCCCTTGTCGCCGCCCATGGCTTCATCCGCTCCCCTTCCCCTCGCAAGCCCGGCAATGCCTACAAGGCTGCCTGTGGCGAACAGCCCTTCTACCAGCAGGAGTCCGACATCAACGGCAACGTGCAGGGCATCAAGCAGGTCGTCGGCAGCGACTTCAACGCCGCCGACTGCAACCTCTGGCTCTGCAAGGGTTTCCAGTTCGACGACAACAAGGACAATGTCCAGAGCTTCTCGCTGGGTGAGAAGATCGCCTTCGACATCAACATCGCCGCACCCCACACCGGCTACGCCAACGTCTCCGTTGTCAAGACCTCTTCCGACAGCATCATTGGCGAGCCTCTGATTGAGTTCGAGAACTACGCTTCCAACGCTGGCACCGCCGCCAACAACACTGCCTTCAGCGTCACCCTCCCCAAGAGCCTCGACGGCGAGTGCACCAAGGCAGGTGACTGTGTTCTTCAGTGGTTCTGGGATGCCCCCGATATCAACCAGACCTACGAGTCTTGCGTTGACTTCGTCGTCGGTGGCTCCGGCTCCGGCTCCGGCTCCACCAAGCCCAAGCCTACCTCCGCCCCCGTCGCTACCTCTGCCGCTGCCGAGAAGCCCGTTGCCACCACCCTCCAGGCCGTTGCCGTCACCTCTTCGATCGTTCCCCAGGCTCCCGACGCCACCACCGCTCCTGTCGCCGACGACGAGGACTGCGATGATGATGAGCCTCTCCCCGCTGATGGCGACGATGAGGACTGTGACGATGAGGATGATCAGGCTGCCGATGGTGCTGACGATGAGGACTGCGATGATGAGGAGGACCAGCCCGCGGAGGGTGCCGATGGCGCTGACGATGAGGAATGCTCTGCCGACGCTGATGACTACTAAGCGCATCAGCCACAAGAGAAGCTTCAGCTCTGACTCGCAAAGCAACGCCGACAGTAACAGGATGACTTCTCGTCACTCTTGACTGGTGACATTTTTGGGCGTGTTGGTTTTGCGGGGATGGGATTTATTCATTTGATGTAGATATTTAGTTATGGGTAGCCTCCTGTGGGGGTATTTCAACCTGTGAGATATTTGAGGAAAACCTTCGTGCCTTGTCTATGTGAACCGTAACTTGTCTGATTGAGAATTGAGGCTCAAGAGTTGGCGGAATTGGTTGACTGACTTACACGGCGAGACTTGCAGTAATTCGAAAGTGATTGATTGCTCCTGTGCTTCAATGGGATTTAATGTCCTGGTGATCCTTAACAACTCTTGATTTGAATCAAATGCAACCGCTGGTGTTTCTGTCTTATTGTGTAAAGGATGAATGAAGCTTAAGTTGAAGACTAAAGTAGACTGAGCTGATACATAGCCCGATTTGGCAACAGGCACGGCCCGTAGCGGAACTGTAATGTTCCTGGACCATTAGAGTGAGTTGCGTTCCTCTCCCGCCTTTCCTTGGGCCGTTACGTCCCAAGCAGCACCAGCCCTTGACAGCTGATCTCAGGGATGAGACACATGATCTTTGTCTCGCACCTTCTGCCTGAGATCTTGGTTGTTCACTGGAGGGAGAGACAAGCAGTGTTACCCCGTTAGTTGATCTCAGTCGCATAAATTTCACAATACGCAGAAATTCAAGATGGAGTAGCACGATCTCTGTCGATGCCTTGAGGAACTTAGCACGTCATCAACAGGAATCGTGATCATACATCACAATGTAAGTGTAATAGAAAGATATATAAACAGGGAACATCGACAGATCTCGTATGATATAAAGTTCAAGTTCCCGAGAAAGGCAGTTCTATACAGGAGGAATATGCAGCCCAGCCTTGTTTCGGGACTAATGTCACAGATGTAAGGAGTCAAAAGGTTAAGGAAGCCCCTGGGAGGTCTAGAATAGTCCTGGGTAGGTAGCCACAGTTTCTCAGTATCGAAAGTCTAATAAGTATCCCCTACTCAAATTTTCATGGTATCTTACCTCAACCTGGCTTTTCATCATGCGCAGTGAGTATTACCATCCTGGTCTAAGCTATTACTAACTTTTGCAAAGATTACCATTAAGTAAGTCAGTAAGTGCAAGTACCTTATTAGCTAAGTAAGATCAGAGACACAGAGAGGCTCAAGTTATATTATAATGATCCAGTTCTCTAAACCATCCTGGCTGCAGCTACACATCGGCGAAGAACCATATCGGCGAAGAACCATATCGGCGAAGAGCCATATCGGCGTGCCCGGGAAAGCAAACCCTAATCTAATTCTCAGTGAAGCTTAGATTCTAGAGTTAAATCGTATTCCAGTAGCAGACGGTTTAAAAGCAGGCGGTCGCCGTCCATGCGTCCCGCAAGGCACCCGAGCACCATCCCCAAAGCAGCATAGACACCATCAGCCTTATCTCCATCAGGAACTGGCATGTCAAATACAGCTGAAAGATCCGAGATCTGTGGTGCAACCGACCTACCACAAGCGGATTCGAATGCCCGAAGCAACGCGCGGAATGTGGGCTGTTGGCAAGGCGAAGGTTATCGGGTTTGCTGCGCCTAATCCGGTAGCGTTCTCCGGATTGACGCTCCTTCAGCGGGAACCGATCGTGGGATCTGTCGGGAATGAAAAAGACCGTTATCTGTCACTACCATCGTGTGGCATGTCCCCTGGCAGTAAACTCACTCGTATACTAAAGCAGTGTTGGCGAAACTCGCCTTGGGGCGGGATGAAGGTATCCGCGAGGATCTCGGGGTTTGGGTGAAGTTCTCAGATGTCTAATATTGGGATTTCATGGTAGATTTGATGGCTATGCTCTGACTTACTGCCGATGCCGATATTTTGATCTGAACCACGCTCACCCAATCCAGAATCACTCACCTCAATCAATCCCTCACCCAAACCTGCAAAACCACAAAATTCAGTCTATTAGTCATGTAGATCATTACCCAAATACCACTCCCTACCTCAGACCCCCCATCTTGTCCGCAAACAATCACCGGCACCTCTTCTCTAGGGAGAATTCCACCCCAAAGCTTGCGCATTATGCTCCTCTCCTGGTATTGGCCAGAACTATACTACACTCTTGCTACACCAAGGAACAAGGTTTGGGGGAAAGGGATAGGATCATCGCTTAGTGACGCTGGGGCCAAGACGCCGTCGACGGTTGAGTCTTGGTATCGATGCCTTGAAGCTTATTAGAAGGGAGTCGTATAAGTCACTGGTGTCCCGGGTCGAACAACAGCATCTTCTCAGCTCATCACAACCAGCTCTCTATTACTCATTTACATTCTAACAATGAAGTGCACACTATTCTTCACATTGACATTCGTCAGTTACGTCCTGTCCGCTCCCGCCGGTGAGAAGGATATCGCCGCACGCGGCAAGGCCAACCTTGACGCCCGTCGACTACCCCTACCCCTACCCGCTTATGCGCTCCCTCGCATAGGCGTCCCGATCATTACCAAGGGCAAAGGCATCACTGTTACCACTAATGGTAAAAGTTCGCAAAAATGTATCTGCCGCACCAGGCGCTCCATCAACAATCACGAGAGCGTGGTTGTCGTGATGGGAGGTGCAGCTGAGAGTATCAAGGCTAGGTGCGATGACATCAGTAAGACCATCCTTAAACTTCCTCATTCACATATATTAACATCCGTCAGCCTCTGCTCTAGAAGCTACGAGGAAAGGCACAATTTCCAGTACCAGGGCCGTACAGACTGGGGTCAGCATGATGGACAACATCCGAGTGATACTATTCGGAACAGTCTCTGGTCTTGACGGCACAACAACTGCGGACCTTACTCAAGAGCAGCGCCAGGACCTCATTGAGTACCTCTACACCATCACCAGCAGCTTTTACAAGACCACCAAAGACTACGTCGACACATTGGGAGGGGCATCAGGAGGTCGATCCTTGTCTCGCACAGCTCTTATACTCGCCGAAATGCTCGAGAGCATCGTCGCCGTCTATCCAACCACCGGCTCCGATATTAGTAGCAAGCTCGCGCCAATCTTCCCTGGTGGACTTGGCCAGAATGATGACGATTTACTAGATCTTATCATGGGTCCTGTAACCAGCTTTCTGTCATCCATCAAGATCGACCAGGGTAATGATTCAAAGACAACCGAATGCAGTGTCTCGGATACGGATTGTTCCAGCGATCTAAGTGAAGACTTGAGATGATGGGTTTTACGATGGCGGAAGCGGAGTTCCCGGTTGATTTGGACATGAGTGTGTAATGAATGATGCTTGTTTGGAAGTAATGATGATTAGCGATCAGGGGACGGGGCATTGGGAAGTTTGAACGATTACGATCTTTACGACTACATGCATAGCTTGGGATATAGATTCTTAGATCTCAGCATCAATCAATTCCTTTTTGTCAATTCACAGCATTCATGTCTAGACAGGGCTTGGCTCAATAACCCAAGAGTCACTACAAGGCATAATGAACTGTAAATATATGCATTACAACACACCAGGGTATCAACCAACAAGTCCACAAAACAAAGCCTCATATCCCACGCCTCTTGCCCGAGAATGTGGCTTGCCCTCTTCATTTTGGCCTGGAACATCTCGGCCTGGGAGAATACCTCCAAGACCTTAACCACACAATGTGGACCACGATGTCCAAACCCTTCTGCATCCAACGTCTCTGTCATCTAGTCAAGAGCCCCAACTCCCAAAAGACCCTCTATTCGAGACCGTTGAACTATGCGAGTCAATGCGCCTCTAGGCATCGTCGATTTGTGTCCCGTCCTCATCGTACTCTGCGACCTCCTCTAGGGCAGCCAGACTCTCATTGTCGTGTCCAATCTGCCTTCGTGCATTAAGCGCAGCAATGCGCTTGTTGTCTGGTCGAAGAATACTCCACATCTCTGCTGTCACCGCGATCGCGCTCGTATCTGATTCCCCGCACGACATCATGGCCTTCATCCACGCGAGCTGCTTTCCCGATAGATGCCAGATCGCGTCGTATGCTTCGTTGTAACCCATTTTGAATAGGGTTGAGGCTTTGAGTAGCTCCCATTTGCTCAAAGCTGGGTCTTTATTCCAGGAATCGAGGAGTGGTTTGACTTGCCTCGAAGCAAGGAGGTCAGGAGATGGCTGATAAGAAGACCACTTCTGATGAACCTCTTTGACCTTTACAGCGAAATCGTTGTTGTTCGTGTGGTCGGTTTTGTTCCCTTTCATTGTCGTCTTCCACTCTTTAAAAATGTCGGAAACTTCCGCGCGAAGGGCAATCATGAGTCTGCCAATGATCCTCGAGTCATTTTTCTGACTCTCAAAATCGTCCCAGAGTCGAGCCAAGTCTTTGTCCCATGCTTGGACCGAAACATCCTTTCCGTGGAGGGCATTGTAGAATAGTGTCAGTGCACGACGAATTGTATCCTCTGCAATCTCAAACTTGAGATAGTCAAGAATATGGACAGAACCATCTCTGTTCACGTAGCTGTGCCGAGAACTTCTCTCATTCTCATATTCTGGGTCTTTGCCTCGCATTTCCATATCGCCCTTCAGCCTGTCATAGTCCTCGCGGCTGAATACCAGTCCTTGCTTGGCTTGATCCACAAGGAGGCTAACCAATGTACTCAAGGCGACAGCCCGCTCACTATTGACTCCTCCTTCGAAATAGCAGAGCTTCTCCTTAAACTTGGTAGCTATGCCCAGAAAGCTTGGTTGCATGTTGAACGAGATTGCCGAACGAAGAAAGTCTGTACAGGCGCTTTCAGTGTCCGGGCTTGCAGAAAGGATTGACCGAAAACTTGGATTCAACTTTCCAAGGTATCCCTGTCCAACAAGATCTGGTTCCGCGGGTTTTGTCGCGTTGCGGAAGTTGGCGACAATGTTGGGATCCCAGCAAATCCAAGCTTGGTCACCATCGTAGTCACCACCTGAAAGCAGGTCGGCCAGTGGAGATTTGCCCTTTGATGAAAAGACAATGACATCTTTTAGTCGCTTCAAGTTTGGCTGGAAAACAGCCTTGACCTTTTGTATGTCGCTGACGAAGTGGGCTGGTGCTCGGGCGACCAGTATATCAATACCATCCAGCAGCGTATCGGAGTCGCCATCGGCTTGGAACTTTGAGGAGAAGGCAAGATGCACCTCGCCTTCTCTCAGTGTTCCAGTAAAGTCTACCGTCATGAACGCGTAGGTTGATCGAGGAATCTTGATGTTCATCTTTGCCTTGAGCTGTTCCGCCTGTCTCTTCTGGCTTTTCCACACGAGATCTCGCAGAAAGCGGCATCTGGTGGCGTCAAACCCAGCATCAAGCATGAATGAAATGACGTCTTCTTCTCGCGCTGGTAAGCCACCCATGAAAGGGACATGGCCCAAGGTCGATCGGTCAAACCCACGATGTGCCCAGCCGCGAAGGTTGGTAGGGTGTGTCATGGCAGCGAGCTGACTTCCAATTTCTCCTTCAAGACCAGTGGCTAGATGATGGGCTATGATATTCCGCATACGATGAGGCACCGGGGCCTGTGCCTCGAGGACGGGGATGAACTGTGTGTTGAGTCCAGCCGACCTCAGCTCCCTCGACCATTCTCGCACTTCGAATGTCCGGTGGTGAACGTCCAAGAAATCGCAGTTCCATTTGCGCTGGGAGGGATATGTTTCGATCCAGTCATTATCGTCCAGTCCATCATCATCGACATCGACTATCCACATCCCTTTTGCGCTACCGATACGAGCCTGGAATGCACACGGGGCCTCTAGAAGACCCAAACATGTTGCGACTTTGCGCGCGAGACTTCGAGACATTCTGCCGATACCGTCGCCCATATCTTTCTGTTCTTGCTTTTCTTTGTCGCTCATGTACGGGTGAAAGCCTAGCATAGTGTCGCGATGTCGAAATTGGTGAGGTTCAAGGACGATCGTCGGAAGAGTTTTGCTGAGACCTGTTCTTAGAGATTAGCCGGTTTCGAGGATACATGATCGAGACACTCACTAAGGGCAAGCCTTGAGAATAATTTCGGTACAGGTTGCGAAGCATTACTTTCAATGTTGATGGCCCATTTCAGGAGGTCGGAACGTCGCATCTTTGTGCGATGCTCCGGAGACTTTGCTTCTTCTTGTGAGGGGAGCTGGTCTTCGGGAGGACGAAAGTTGTTGCCGTCAGTTGCGAAGAAATAGACACGTTCTTGCATGATAGTAATCGACTTGTGGGGAGGGCGAGGATCTTTGGCTGTTTTTTTGGCCTCGCGATTATAGAAGGGTGCCCAATGGCGACCAAGAAAGTAGTGCAGGTTGTCAGTCAACCATTTGATGATCTTATCCGCACCTTGTGCGTCTTGCTTGACTATTTCGGGAGCATCTCTGGAAGTGGGAGAAGGCATGATAATTTCCATAAAACGGTCCGCACCAAAGCGACGAGCTAGTCGATGCCCAAGCTCAAGGCGAGGAGGTTGAAGTTTGATTCGGTAAAGAGGGCCATAATTATCAGTGTTGGCTACAAATTCCGCGGACAGAACGATAGTTTTGTCCTGTGAAGTGAAGGATTCAAAGGCCGCATCCCACGCAACACGCTCACAAGCCGGAGGTAGGCCTTGGCCAACAAAGAGCCGATGTCGGCAAATCTGACCTCGGAACTTGGTCTGATCATGCCAAGTATCGTCATACTTGTATTCAAGATCCCATTCAGACAGGTCTACCCGACAGTGAAGTGCGGCCCGAGTAAGTTCCCACAAGATGATCAAAGGTGCCTGGTTCAATCCGGGAATGGGGAACTTTGGCCAGATGTTTCGCAGACGATCCGTTAGTGCGCATGAAGGGAGTTCTGTACCAAGAACGGGAGCATCGAGAAATGCCGTGTCCCACTCGTTCATGTCTGGGATACTAGAGTAGGCCGTCGCGGGGCTGCTGGAGCGAATTGTCGCTCTTCGTTTTATGTCGAATTTTTGGCTTCGCATGGGCTGAGGCATGGCCAGAGCTGGTAGAACAGGCTCATTAGAAGGATCATCTACGGGGTCATCGATAACAATAGACTCATCATCAGGCTCGGACGGTATCTGGGGCCCATGCTGACGAAATGAGTATGGCTTTGCTGGATCAGTATCATTTTGATTGACTTCGCTTGGTGGCTGGTATGCAAACTCCCGCAATCTCTGTGAGAATGGGACCTGTATGTCCTTTGATAAGGTCTGATGGGTCCGGAATGAGGGTTGAGTAGCCTGGAAAGAAGTTCGAGAGTCCTTGAAGGAAGAATTTGTCAGGACCGTAGCTTGCGTGCTAGGTGCAAAGTCATTTGTGGTAGTTGAGAAAACCGTTGGGGCTAGTGAAGCTTTGCTAGAGTTGAAGGACCTTGCACCAAAGGATAATGGTTGTGTATTTGAAAAAGAGGGGGTAGTGGCGACGCCGTTGGAGAACGAAGGTGTACCTGCGCCGCGAGCGGGTCGTGCCGTCGATACACTACTCGAAGCGATGGCTGTGGATCGAACTGGGATATTGTCGATGCTATCGCAACCGGGGGAACCATCGAAAGAATTTCTAGATCTCTTTGAACTGGAGTTTGGGAACTCGTCGGATCTGCGTTTCGAAGTCGAATGCCTAGAACGAGGTTGGTTCGTGATATTGTCGTCCTTGAGCAATCGCAACAGTAAGGCCTGGAGCTCAGCCCGCTCCTGAGGGGTCAAACGATGTTCATGTGGGTCATTCCAAGAGGATTTATATCTAATTGGCGTGGTATCAGGGTCGCCGCGAGGCTTCCTGATCCAATTCTTCAGGTGCTCATCAGCCTGCTCTCGGAAGCGAGTAAAGCATATCGCGAGGCGGTTTGGATCCTGGAACTTGAGTCGGTAGGCGCAAAGGTAAATAGCGTCGCACGATGCTTGGTCCTCAGTGCGGCATTGCGCCCGACGCTTACTGGGCGACAATGTCGGGTCGGGGATCTGAAGCTGAAGCTGGAAATCAGAGCTCAGGGAGCGAATTGTCCGGTTAAGCTCATCTTGAACTTGTTGTTTTCTCGGACACGAGGCTGACATGGCGACCGGCGCCAGCAGCAAACCGAGAGTTGAAAGGAAGTCAACGGTCGCGGCGTTGACGGTTGAAAGAGAGTTCGGAGCTTGTGGGCATAAGTAAAACAGTGAAGTTAGTGCACGCGCATCAAATGAGCGATATTAGCGATCTCTCTTTAGTTGCTAAACGCTGGGTGAGGCTCAGCCGGACCCCCTGCAGCAATCAGTTGAGTTCAGCTCAGCTCAATGAGTCAAAAATTGGAGCCTTGAGAAAACAGCCAAGGCAGTGCAACGCAATGCAAGAACAAAATGATTATCACAAAAAGATGGTGATTGGATGGTGAACCATGATGGATCCAAGATGTTGCACAGTGGTGGAAGCATTTGTAAAAAGTTAAGCGGTGAATAACTGTCCTCCCACGTGCAGCAAAAAATAAGACGCAAAACCACGAGAGGAAGAACAGATCATGATGGTGATGGAAAGCAGTATTGGTTGAGTGCAAACTGTTTATTGATGATGAACATGCGAGAGTGAAGCTGATGGCATTTGGAATACGCACCATTCTTGCCATGTCTTGTGCCCAGGATTTCAGCGGAATGTGCTGAGAGGACGTCTCTTCGCTGCTTCTTAAGTGGTATTGATATATCTCTTATTTATTAAAACACGTCTTTAGAATATAATCATAAACTTAGATCTACACTATTGCATTTTCCCTGACTTTCTTAATAATACCAGTCTAAATTATAACCTAGAATTCTCTACCCCTTGATTGTCCTCGTACCTCTGCTCCTTACCCTAGAGACATCAATCACCTTATTGTGGCTGGCCGGCATACGCGGCCTTTATTTATCCGGTCGGTGGCTTAGGAGGTAGGCTCTCGGGCACAATGGTCTCGTGCTTCTCTTCGAATCCCCCTCCCAGCGCAACCAACCAAAAAGATCCGCCACAAGCCGTTCTGTCCCTTTCTTATTACCTTATTAATACGCTACTAACGCCAATTTGAAAGCCGAGTCGGCCCCGCCCTCTCAACCGCATCTTCCCCTCTTCGTCCATATCGCATGGGAGACTCTCGGAATTCGGCATTCGTAAATCCTCATCTGCAGTCATAACATTACCTTGTCATTGCTATCGCGACTTTTGTTTAGCTCCACGGCTCGCCTCCGAGCCCAACACACGCTTGACCATGGCTGAAAACCCTAGTCCTGAGGAGCGGGTTGTCATTGATGACCTGACTCCAGAAGAGGCCAATCGAATCATACATTCCCATCGCAAGGTCCGCTACGGTAAGAGACGTCATGTTGCGAATAGCCTCAACTAAGGAACTCTATCGCTTATCATCACGTTAGGTACTGCCTGTTGGCCCTGTCGCCAGCGCAAAGTCAAGTGCGACAACAAACAGCCCTGTGAAAACTGCGTCAAGAGAGAACACCCCCGGCTATGTTCCTATAAGCCCAACCGCTCATCGACCACAAAGCCTTCGGGATCAGTGGCCCCTTCAGAATCTAGCCAAAGCGTGCCAAATCGTAAGAGGACGCATTCATTCTCAGAAGCGCCTCAAGACGAAGCTGTACGTAAAATTGAACGTCAGGACAGTTGGCCACGCAACCTTGGTGAGTGTCTCCGGATGTCGGATCATGCCACCAGACTAACACAACAACACAGCAAGCATTGATGAGCCAGAAGTGGCACCAGACCGTTATCTAGGGCAGAATAGTATTCCTGCCTTACTGCGCGAGCAGTCTTCACCAGTTCACAGAGGTGGTGAAGGTCTTGACATTCGACAAGACATGCGGTCCATCCTCGGTTTGGACACATCGGCGCCTTTCCCACTGATGTCTTCCCAACACCTCCAAAAACTAACACAGGATATCTCTAACGAGTTGCCGTCCGACCGTGAGGTCATGAAGTGAGTTTTGCTCTGACATTGCCTGTGGTTGTGGCGGGCCGTAAGCTGACGCATTTCAGGCTGTTTCGTGCATACAAGGAAATACCGCAGCCTTTTTGGGGATTCGTGATGGATATTGACGATCTTGAGAGCAAGCTCATGATTTACCTAGAAGACCGCTCGCGAAATGCGACGAACGGCATCAAGTCCACAAAACCCGTCACAGCATCATGGCTAGCAATTCTTTTCGCCGTCTTGGCTGTCGGGTCTCAATACCACGAATCTCCTTACCACATCCGCACCCGAGACTCCCAGCGATTCATACAGATATCGTTCCACTTCCTCCGACTGGGCAATTTTCTGCTTCGGCAAGTGCTGCTTGTCACTGGCAGCTGGATTCCCGCTAATGCTTCATAGACCTTCCTTTGACTCAATTCAAGCTCTTCTTCTCACATGTTTTGTCCTTCTGAATGACATGAAGGCCGAAGCATCATGGGCTCTTATGGGGTTGACCTGTCGTCTTGCCCAGTCGCTAGGTCTGCACAGAACACCACGTAACGAAAGCCGTGATTGTACACCCCCAAACACACAATCGAAGGAAACGGTTCGAAGAAGGTTATGGTGGAGTGTTGTATGGCATGATACCTTGACGTCGCTTTCCTTTGACAGGTGATTACCGTACTGGACGTTGATGGCTCACCTCTAATGGCTTTTTAGATCCCCAATGACCAACTTCCCCTGCTGTCCGATCCCAGTCATGTCGCCGACACCAAACGGCAACTACTCGTATCTTGAAACCATGTATCATCTCATGGAAATAATCTCTCGTCGACTTAATCCCGAGGACATGATGAGCTCGACGTACGCTCAAATTATCGATGATTGCGAAGCAGTAGAAACCCTTCGGGGTCGCACCGCACCGCAATTACGAATTAAAGACAGTTGCAAAACAGCTCTCGACCGTCTGCAACACTATGCCATCCGCCTACATACATCGTTTGTCATTTCTGTTGCCTGCCGCCCAGCACTCCGTAAAGACAGCGAATTCGAGCCTGAGCAGCGAAAGACGCTAGCAGATCGCTGCAAAGACAACCTAACCGAAACCGTCCGAATGTTTCTGGCGATGCACCAGTTATCCGCTATCCCCACGAGGAGCTGGGCATTTACGTACCATGGCCTATCATCGGCGTTACTCCTCGGTATACTTTGTGAGACAAAGACGGATCCCGAGGTTCGACAGTTGCAGGGTGATTTGATCGCCGCCCTGTCTGCCACCGCGGCCAAGGACGTCAGCTCCCCCGAGCCGCATGTCATGACCACGGATAAAGATATTGAGCTTTCTGGGCCACTCTACCGAGCTTTGACGGCCCTCAAAAACATTTATGACCATGGCTCCATTGTTCCGTCACACCTCAAGAAGGAGGGAGACGCCTCTGCCGCTGGCAGCAGGAGCCGGACGCCTCAGTTCCCCTTTGGGAATGTGGGCCAGCTTCCAGGAAATGGCAATACAATGTTTCGCAACGTCTCGCAGAGCGCTGACCCAAGAGAGGACGCCGCGCTCGCCATGGCGGAGATGCAAAACGGAGGTGCATCAATTCAAGACTTTGCTGCGTGAGTATCCCTTTCGTCTCTCCTCATCTGAGGTATCTGTTTCTAAAAATAAACTCCCTTAGACTGCCGTACGTCCAGCAGATGCAGGCTAACGGAACCCTGAATCTCGATAACATGAATACCATGAACGTCGATCCTACGCAATACATGGCTCCTATGGACCTCTACGAATCTATCTGGGGTGGTATGTCCCTCTTTCTCCCCTTTCATCTGTCATACTCGCTTGGCAACTCAGACACTAACTCGTCACAGAATCACCGGACCCGTGGAACACGGGAGTGGACTCGTTGAACTTTGACTTTCTGGCCCAGCCACCACCGGGCCAACCTCAGCAGCAGTTTTACTTTTGACTTACGGGGTCTACCAGTCCTCTTGTAGTATCCTCAGCCGACAGTGGGACTGGAGTATTTGATATGTTTTGAGTAGGGGATTTATGGGCAGACTGTATCAACATGTAATGTGCCGCGTGCGAACGGCCTCGGGAGGGCACTTGACCTTTTATTGAGACTAAAAAACAACTGGGCGAAAAATCAGGCATTTCATACATAATGTTCAGGTCGTTGTTCTCTTTTTTTCCCTGGTGTGCTCAACCCATACAACTCTGTCCTTCACCAAGGATCC
The DNA here is from genome assembly GCA_012977755.1 of Fusarium nurragi. Lineage (NCBI taxonomy): Eukaryota > Fungi > Ascomycota > Sordariomycetes > Hypocreales > Nectriaceae > Fusarium > Fusarium nurragi. Next base: position 29,888 of record JAALXI010000097.1, on the reverse strand, counting down.
AAAGAGGCCAGGCCGAACATCCTAAGCTCTTCGTCATACTGACAAGCCTCATTCGGAGCTGTCAACTCGTTAGACACCCACCCGCCCACAATTCGCTTCCCGTGTTTCTCCGCCAAAAGAGGCTTACATGGAGGCAAAACAATCGTCAGAGCTCTCTTTGATCGTTCAAGACGCTTTTGATGAGCGTTCAGATCGCACTACGGAGCCAGCGGCCCGAGGTTACACATGCCGCAAGAAGGGAATGCTAAACCGTCTTGGCCGGAGGCTCCTCCGCGACGAATCAATGTCTTCATCATTCGATATGTAATCGCGCCCATCAAGGGAGGAGGAAACAAGGGTATTATAAGCTTTTTGGCTATTCCCCTCTGGTCGAAAGAGCTTGGTCCCCATTCTAGTACCTGCGTCTAGACACAACGGTCCCGCGCCCGGAATGAGGAGAAGGGCCGAGCAGCCCTTTAGGAATCGTCAAGTGGAGCAGGTTTACTTCTTACGGCGGGAAGAACTGGCGACTATTTTCTTCTTGAGGTGCTTGGGCATCTTCTCCTTGCGCTTCTCGCGCTTAGCTTCTTTGACGGCTTGTTTGTGGGCCTGATGTAGAGAGGGCAGTGGTCAGCGAAATCCTTTTTTTTTGTTTTTTTTTGGTGGGGGGGGGGTATGGAGATACAAACCTTCTTCTCGTCCTTGTCTTCGAAGCGACGGCCGCGAGGAGTACCCTTTTCGAAGTCGGCCTCATTGCTCGAGTCATCACCGGACAGAGAGGCGCCGTCGTCGTCGTCGTCGTCGTCAGATGTGGAACCGTCGTCGTCACCGTCATCACCGTCGGCCTTCTTGCCAGCAATGACCTGGTCTGCCAGTAGATTGCTGTATACGAGGTCGTTACCCTCACCTTGTCCAACCCTTTGAGCATCCTTCTCAATGTCGTAGACTTGCTCTAATGTCTGAGGAATGTACTGGTTTCTGAACACCTGGTTATCAACCTCTTGCTGAGCAACGTTGTCCTCATTTGCAACATCGTCCCGAGTCTCGTAGAGAGTCTCAATCGCCTTTCCCATCTCTGGCTCCTCCACAGGACCCTCAGGGGTTGTGATGAAGTTGAAGATGGCGCGGTCACCAAGCGTATCAACGCCCTTTCGGCGGAAGAAGTCGCCCACGTTCTTGATATCCATGCGCAGGAACTCAAGCGACCGGGGATGATCAGGTTCCACACTTTGAGATACGTCGATAATGTAGAGTTTTTCGTTGTGGTAGAGAATATTGTACTCGCTCAGATCGGCGTGGACAAGACGACAGACCTGGTAGATACGGCGCATAATGCCCAGAAGCTGAACATACAGCTTGTGCCACTGCTGATCGATATCATCTCCTGTCAAAGTAGCGTCACGGAGGCGAGGGTAAGCCCATCCCTTGCGGTCGCCAAGGAAGCCCATGACGAGAACGTGAAGCTTGAGGCTGATAGGCTCTGGGCAAGGAATATCGGCGTTGTAGATCCTTCGCAGGTTACGGAACTCCTTCTCCGCCCAAAGCTTAACCATCTTGCGGTTGTTTCCCTTGTCAAAACCACCTTTGAAACGGTGCTCGCCTGTGATGTAGCGCTCTCTGTCCTTGAAGCTTAGAATGGCTGTCTTGTAGACCTTGATAGCCCTCTGGGTCGCCTCGCCGGTGCTATCGTCCAAGAGGACGGCGCCGTAGACATTGGCCTCCTTGCCGGTGCTGATGGCACCGTGGACCTCGCTGACAAAGCCGCGGTTGATCATTTGTAGGAGAATCATGCGGGTGCGCTGATCCAGGACCTGCTCGCTGGTGGCGCGGTCGGCCTTGTCCTTGTCCTTCTCGGCATCTTGCTTGACAGAGTCGAGACGGATCTTAGCGGCGTGCTTGGATAGGGCTGACACTTGGTCGTCGACGCTAGCGAATGTGTTTGCAGTGGGCTTTTGCTGATTTGAGCGAGGGAGAACGGCGCCGTCGGTTGCGTTGCGCTGGCGGTTGTAGGATTTTGTCAAGTCTCCCCCATCAGCACCCCACTCATTGTCGTCGTAGTCTTGGTCATCAAAGATATCGTCCAGGTCGTTCTCATCTTCCTGATTCCCGAGGACAGCGCCGTCATCTTTTTGGGCTTGCAGTTCGCGGGGTATTTCTTCAGTCTGCTCGTAGCCCTGGTTTGCAGTATATGTGTAGGGCGGCTGGTGAGGAGCGGCGGGTGAATCGCCTCCCGAGGGTACCATGGTGAGCGATTGGCAATGCGATGCGATCAGAGGCAAAGCAAATGTCGTCTCTATTGTCTTGGCAGTGAACAAAATGGACAGTGAGAGGCGTTGTGGAATTTTTGTGCAACCTTGAGAAGTTATCGCGGGGTTCGAAAAAAACGTTATCTTATCAGGTTGACCTAAGCTGGATACCATGGAGGGTTTTAGGGACTTTCCAGTGGAGTTTGTCGCTGTATTTGGTGAGTCATGGAGGGGTAATTTCGAGTGGAGGAGTCACTGGATGAGCCATAGATTGTTATTTTACATTGTTTCTCCACTGTTTTTTATGTGTGATTCATTCATCAGTGACCACCTATGTAGACGAGATATTGACTGACGATGGTTGATATGGTGTTACACAAATAATAAGCAACAATACCACACATGAACAAAGCCAAGAGCCTCAAAGAGGAATGACCCGCGCCTTTGTCAAGCAATGACAAGCCACATTTCTCCCTTCGGAGTATTTCCCAAGAACTGCATGCCCGACGCCCCGCGTAGCCGTAGCGCTAGCATCACAATATCGAGTCAGTACATTCCTTTACTAGGCATAGCGATTTAAGTCGAGGCCATGTCTAGTAAGTGTCATGCCAAGGTTGTTTGTTCCGAGTTGCAGTGCAGTAGACTAAGTAGTCTGCGGATTTGGTTTGGATGGAGGCCGACAAGAGAGTTGATAGTCTACAGCATTGCCTAGTGTGAAGAGAACCAGGCGACAATTGCAAAAGACATGTTATTCTCGTGCTACACGCGGACGTCACAGTCGTCACGGTACATTTGTCGAGAAATGCAGGTACAAAGCTAGTCATCGGCCAGGAACAGTAATATCGGCATTGATACAGATCTAGTGATTTGATTTATACGATTGGACAAAATGACAAGAGGACCCTGGGCAAGCGTGCCGATCCCTACACGGAATCATGTTTAAGCCACCAATGTGTCTACCAGGCCGATCTGTTGCTGGTGAGCACAAAGGCGGGACCCTGACTATTGATCGAACGCTCTCAACGTCAAAACGGGACCTTCAAAACGTACCAAGACAAATCAGATGCAGGAACCAGGAACCAAGGACCGAAGACAAAGAACCAAGAACGGAACATTTCAAGCCATCCTCCGTGATGTCTCGGCCATAGCTACACTGCCGTACTCGTGGCAACCATTCTAGGGTCTACAAATGTCTAGCCCCGGCCTCGGAATGCAAATGCCATGCCTTACTATACTGTATTCAGAAGCATTCCATGCAAAACCCTCCTCTCCACGAGCCACATTCCACATTAGGGTCTTAGCATGGCTTCACCTAGCTCCAGGCTTATCCAGATTGCCATGCTAGGGACCTCGAAGTGCCTGGTAACTGGCTTTACCCTCGATCCGGAATCTTCACCTGCCTCTCGTACCCGTCGCCGCCCGTCGCCCGTTGTGTCGATATATCAAGCCACGAGTCCCCGGTTCTTTGGATATGTTTCTTGACCACGATCAGATCCATCTCTCACCAGCTCACCATTACAATGAAATTCAGCACGGTTTCCTTCCTCCTCTTTGCCGGCTGTAGTACGGGTATTCCTCATGAAATCCGGGGTGATGTTTATGAGGTCAAGGGTGCGTTTGGGTCTCATCCTGAGAACCCACCTGGTGGCATAGCGGAGCGTGATGCCGACCCTGAGGACATGTACCAAGGGTTACCAGGCAGAGCTGTCGACCCCGAGACTGATCCCGGCTCTGCTCACCTTGTGCCTCGAGCCAGCGGAGACAAGTTCAAACTGAAACAACTCCACAACGATCGCTACAGGAAGCCAGGGGCCGAGATTGCCCTCATCCAGGCCTTCAACAAGTACCACAAGCCACTGCCTCAGAAGCTTCAGAAGATTGCTGATATTGAAGCTGACACGATCAAGAACAAACTTGGTGAGTCTTGAATTATCTCATCATGAGTCACAACCACTGACCCTTTCTAGGACTCAAAGGAACTGCTTCAGCAACACCTCCCCAGTACTACGACTCACAGTACGTAGTGCCTGTTCAGATTGGTACTCCAGCTCAGACTACCTATCTGAACTTCGATACTGGCTCATCCGACCTGTAAGACTCCCTCTGTTGTTCAACATGGCGCACTCTTAACATTCTGCAGTTGGGTCTTCTCTACAGACACTTATGAGCCTGACCAAGCAGGACATATTCTCTACAAGCCAGACAAGTCAAAGACCAGCAAAAGGCTCAACGGTCAGACTTGGAGTATCAAATACGGCGACGGCACTGGTGCCAATGGCATTGTCTATACCGACAGGGTCCAAGTCGGAAATACTTACGTCAAGACACAGGCTGTGGAGTCTGCTACTGAGGTTTCGGATGGGATCGCTTCAGACAAATATGCTCACGGCATCCTGGGTCTGGCCATGTCGAGCCTCAATACTGTCCGACCTACGCCTCAAAAGACTTATTTCCAAAACGTTCAGGACGCCCTAGCAGTTCCTGTGTTTACCGCCAACTTGCAGAAGGGTAAAGCTGGAAATTACAACTTCGGTTACATTGACGCGGACGAGTACTACGGACAAGTCGGGTTCGCCAAACTGAAGAAAGACAGCCCTTGGTGGCAAATAAACGTTGAGGGCTTTCGCGTTGCACGAGGCGCACCCTGGCACAAGTACAACTATACAGCCATCGTTGACACCGGCACCACACTGCTTCTGTTGCCCGATTACCTGGCCAAGTTCTACTATCGCAAGGTGAAGGGCTCCTACGTTCACAAGGACTACGGTGTTTGGGTCTTCCCTTGCGAAGCGACCTTGCCTAGCTTTTACTTCGGCTTTGGCACTTATCGTGGCCGGGTTCCTGGAAACTACATCAATTACGGTCGTCTCACCACCAGTCTGTGCTACGGCGGTATCCAGAGCTCAGAAGGTATTGGCTTTGCCATTCTGGGCGACATTCTTCTCAAGGCACAATTTGTCGTGTTTGACCTCAAGGGTTCACGAGTTGGATTTGCCAACAAAATTACAATCGATTCATAATACACTCACTCACTAGCTAGTCTTTTCCTTAGGCCCCTGAAATTATGGTTGTTTGCATTGGGAAGCGTGGGCGTTATTGTTGGACAACAGGTCCTGGTCACCGGTACCAGGCTTTGCTATAGTTGAAAGTTTAATGACCCGACCAGGCCGTTTTCGTCCTGTTTGCATTTCTAGATATATTGGATAGAAATGAAATACACGCAGTTAAGACTTGGTTCAAAACTCCGCATTTCTCATATTTGCCCTGACGGTCTGGCCTGGACATGGCTTAGAAATGGCTGTTCGTTGGAATTCCATAGTATATGTCGCGGTGGGTATTGACCTGGATTTTAGTAATGTGGATGTTAGTTTCCTGGTTTAGCTTGATTTAGCTCGTTAACCTTGTCTTATGTACAGTAGGATCATGTTAGTGGGTTCTTGAAGAGGAATAACAGGGAATAACTCAGTGAAATTCCCGGAGTTTATAGCAAGCTGACATGGACATAAAGGATTCTCCAGGGCAGCTTACTCATAACCAAGCCTATTCGTCCACCAACATGGCTTCTCCAAACGAAGGATCCGCCAAGATGCAGATCCAAACCCTATTGTCATACAATGCTTCGAGTCAAACCGGTGACGACGTAATGAATCACAAATAAACCATAGCTCAAATATCCCGTACCGCTCCCTTACAATGATGTCTCAGGGCCAAGAAACGCCTCTTGAACTTTCAATCGAGAACCTCCGAGCCCTCAACCGCCTCAACGACCCATCCACGGCAAAGACAATGACGCCCCAGAACATCCTCGTCCTCGGCGCTGGAGAACTTGGCCTCTGCGTCCTGGAGGCGCTGGCCCATCATCCCAAGCGCCAGCGCGTCTCGGTCCTCTTACGCCAGGCGACACTTGACTCTGCAGCTCCAGAAAAGAAGAAGCTAGTCCAGCGCATCCGGTCTCTCAATGTCGGAACTGAAGCAGCCGATGTCGTAGACACCAGCGTGGCGGACCTAGCAGCAATGCTCGCAAATTATGACGTTGTCGTTTCGTGCAACGGCATGGGCCTTCCGCCAGGAACGCAGCTCAAGCTTCTGGAAGCTGTGCTGAAGGCTAAAGTGAAGCGCTTCTTCCCCTGGCAGTTCGGCATGGACTACGACATCATTGGACAGGGAAGCTCACAGGACCTGTTCGATGAGCAGTTGGAAGTGCGGCAGCGACTTAGAGCGCAGGATGAGGTTGATTGGACGATCGTGTCGACGGGGCTGTTCATGAGTTTCCTGTTCTTAGCGGACTTTGGGGTTGTTGATTTTGGAAGCAAGACGGTCCGGGCACTGGGGAGCTGGGAGAACAAGATCACGGTTACCACGCCAACGGATATTGGACGTGTGACAGCAGATGTAGTACTTGATCCGCGGGGCGTCTCTAAGCAAGTTGTCTACACAGCGGGCGACACCATCTCCTATGGCGCCCTCGCCTCGCTACTGGACGAGCACTTCCAGACGCAGTTCAAGCGGGAGGTGTGGGATGCGGAAGAGCTGAAAAGGCAGATGGAGCAGGATCCCAGCACGATGGTCAAGTATCGGGATACATTTGCGCAGGGACGCGGGGTTGCGTGGGAGAAGGAGGGGACGGTGAATGCGGAGCGGGGGATCGAAGTGATGGATGTGAAGAGGTATCTTGAGGGGTTGGATGTGAAGCTCGGGGAGTCAGATGAGTGAACTGGCTATGATTATTGGTGGTTGTTTTGTTGGATGTGCATTTGTTTGGTGCTGCATTTGTGCTTACCCCGTGGCTGATGTGATTGTCATTTTTGTGGTGCATATTCGACCTTTTGCCTGCTTTTTTATGATCAATTCAATATGGATCGGAGGGGTTTTAAACTGCAATGACATTGTCTTCCGGAATGGAGATATAATGATAGGAAATATTGAATGCCAATATTGAATACTCCATCGCCGCCGCATGAGCCGCCGGTTCCGTCGCCGAAAGCTCGAACCATCCGGGGTGTTATCGGGATTGCCTCATTGGGGAATTGCTTATCAGCAGCCACACATCACGGTATCCCAGTGAAAGTGCCGTGAGTTTCAACAGGACCGTCTTATCTTGCACCGTGATCTTATCCCATTGATATCGTTGGTCGAGCCAGCTTCTGCACCATCGGTAAACTGCCGAAAACGGCTCTACGCGATCAAACACCCAAGGCGTCACGCAGCTCGTGTATCAAGACCTGTACCAATAACGATAACGAATACATCGTCATTTATCCGTTTCCGTTTCAAGACCACTTGTTGGTCAGCTCTATTTCCTTGTCATTAAGCATGTCTTGGTTGGCAGGTCAGCAGGTTATGAAGCAAAAAAGAACCTTGGTAGAAGACCTCGCTCCTTCTAGGCAGCTCTAGGTATCCCACGCACTGTAGACGTTAGACGGAGTACTCCGTACTTGGTTGCTTACTAGGAGATGACGACACCCTCTATAGCATGGCCTGGCGCGTGAGCCACACCATGCTTGGCACCCAATCAGAATGTCTTGCTTGGACAGTCACACGGACGTTGCCTGCCAAAGCCGCCCTCCTGAATATCTCGTCCCTCAGTGCTCAAGAAGGGCGCGGACTAGTATCTCCATTCTGTATCTCTGAATCATAGTATCCGTATATTCTTTATGATTACAGTAAAAGAGAGGCCTAACAATTGATTTTTTTATGACGATGCTAGTCTAGAAATCCCAAGTGTATGAAGAGGTATTCTGATCTCATGATAGAACAATTCCTGGTTCATGTCGCACCCCTACTACTCTGTACGTAGGTCGTCAATGCTGGCCATATCATGCGCCTCGTCCTATGCCTCGCTGATAAGGCACTTCCCAACAATGAGACACCTGCTTATCGCTCGTGGGTGTAAAGAGCAATTCTGTTATTCGTCGATGTCTGCAGACTAGGCTCTACGCGGGAGGCCTTTGTCGCAACGAGACGGGATAAAGGATACTGCGCCACTTCGGCCATCTCAGCTTGGACTCGTTCACACGGCGAGAAAGGCCCGGATCAAGCAATTATAGAAGTGAGTCACGTCACGTCACAAATCAGTTATAAGCAGTCAAGGTGTAACGCAAGTGCTGCCTCGCCCTAAGCCCAGCCAAGACAGTGCCGTGATACAAATGTCTAGGTACCTTGGTAGACTAATACGCCATCCGAAGCCCATATGACTCTTCCGGCAACCAATCACGGTGATATCGCACCAACACGCCCCCCGGATGAGATGATACAGGACCATATTAATAGAGCATTACCACCAGCCTCGAGACCCGAGCCTTCCAGATAACTCTTCCATATTCCCTGACTTCTCCCTCGCGCGCCCTTCGTGACAAGCACGCAACTCCTGGTCCATCTGCGCCATCGTCGACGCCCTCTATCACGCAACACTCATCATCTGATACACAACACAAGAGCCCGGCAACTTGTATAATACACCAGCGAAAGTGCTTCTCATCATGGACTTGTTACTCAACAGCTCTGGGGATCTTCCCGCTGCCATCACGCAGAACAAACACTTTCCTATCACCGCGCCCAGCATCGTCAAGACCCGCGCGCATACTTCCCGCAACCACTTCGTCCGCGCAACAGCCAAGCGCCAGTCCCAGCACAAGGGCCCTAACCTGTGTCGCGACACTGGCTTCCCCTGCACGACGTCAAATTGGGGAGAATCGCACTGCTACCGCTGCGGTCAACAGGATACAAACACATCTGGAGGTGCGCGCCGTCCCCAGCTCGAGCAGATCTTGCACTTCGAGATCTCGACGGGGAACTTGCAGCGCGCGAATCCGCGGTGGACAAATGTTCACCGAAACCGCATCGCCCGGAACCACCCCGCCTCTGGTCTTGGATGGTCCGATGAGGTTGAGGGCAGGGATCTAGCTCATAGCAAGATCCCCCTGCCCAGCGACCGCTTTCGCCTCGTGAGGAGGCCTACGCTTGAGAGAGAGGAGGCTTTTCGAGATGCTTCTACCGCGAGAGGGAATGTACACCTTGGGCATCAGATGCCCATGAATGAGGATGATGAAGTTGCCGAGCTGTATCGCATGGGTCTGTTGTACGATGACGAGCAGGATCGTGGTGAGGGTTTCAGTCTTGACAGTATCAAGCATGAAGAACCCATCTACTCCATCCGCCCCGCCAAACGCTCCCGCAAGACCAAACGATCACAAAGCTTCAACTTCAACCAACCTCTGCATCTAGACCTCTCCTTCACAGACCTCGGCGGCGACCAGACAATCGCCCAGATCCTCTCCAGCTCCTCGCCCTCCGACGACGGCTCACTGCCCGACTCCAACGGCCCTTCATCACGCTCCTTCGCGCCTCTGCGCGTGATATATGAGCTCGACGGGTCCCACCCCTCTTTCGATGTAGATACCTCACAACCGCCGGATCTGGTATCCGACATGCTCTCAGACTACGATTATTTTTCCGACAGCGAGCTCGACGACCTCCCCTCGCAGCGTGAGGTCCATGACAGTGCAGCCACCCCGGGATCTGAGCCCTGGGTAGTGCTAGGTGACGACTCGTAGCAGGTCCGCCTCGAAATGACACCCGTGTTGTGATTTCCGAGAAAGGAAGACCCGGTGGGAGAGCCTCACCGCGGACTGGTCCTCGCAAAACCTAGCACTACTGGCAGGTGTTCTTACGGGTTGGGGTGAAATGGTGATGGCATGGTTGCTGGTGCTCGCATATCCTGCTTGAGTATCGCGACAGCTTGGCGTTACTCATTAATTTGGTAGCGTCCTTGAGCCTGCTTGCATAGCATGTATAGCGCTTTAGCTTTGGTTTTATCGATTCCCCGGATGCGGGCTTTTGTTCTTATACCTGAGATGTATATAGCGTACATGAGAAAGAGTTCAGACTTGTTTCTGGACTGTACTATACCGATTGATTGACAGTCTTGCATCACTACGGCGGTGATATTATGTTTTATGTCCTTACACGTGATTGTCCCTTCCGTTCTCTGCTCGTGATTGAGAGGTCAGTTCGAACCGTAAGAGGGGCACTTCACAGAGCTTAGTCGATTTGTTGTACGTATCAACTTATAACTTATGTTGTTCAAAGCATGACCTTCGCCGCTTGATTCCATAACCCGAAACCATCTCTTACGGGGATTATTGTCGTTCAATCAAACCTCTTTGTAAGTGTTGATGTGTTGGCTAAACTCTTGCTACTCATTCTACGTCATCGTCAACTTCCTTGAACGTATATCATGATGGACAAATTAATTGTCCGGTGATACGACCTACACTAAGCCCTCAGGGCCAACAATCCTGAATCTACCAAATTATCATTATCATTCCGCACAAGGAGTCATTGTAAGGGTTTCAGCGGCAAAACGGAACCTTCTTATCTGACCGGGGGATAGATACGATCCTATTTAAAGTCTCCGACCGGAGCCTTAGGGAATCTCTCCGTAAAAGGTGTATATAATGCAGTAGAAGAGAATAGCTATCAAAATGTCAACAACTCATCGCAATCACAAGTATTGGCCTTTAACATACCATCAGTAGCGAAAATGACATCCAAACTCTACGATGTTCTCATCATCGGCGGCGGTCCAGCTGGTCTGTCCATGGCCTCAACCCTCGCACGACAGGTCTACTCAGCACTCATTCTCGACTCAGGCGTGTATCGTAATGCGCCGACAAAATTCATGCACAATGTCCTTGGGTTCGACCATGCGGAACCTGCTGCGTTTCGCGCTAAGGCCCGGGAGGATCTCGAGAAGCGATACGAGACCATCGAGTTCAAGTCTGCGACGATAGCCACCGTTCGCAAGACAGATGCGGGCATCTTCGAAGCCGTTGACGATCAGGGTACTGTATACCAAGGAAAAAAGCTCGGTCTTGGAACGGGCGTGAGGGATATCTTCGAGGACCAGCCTGACGGTTACAGCGATTGCTGGGGACGTGGCATGTAAGTGATATTCCGCAAACTGGATACGTTCATGGCTAACGCAGGGAGCTTCCACTGCCTTTACTGCCATGGCTTTGAGGAACGAGGCGCGGAGACAGTCGGCGTCTTCGCAGGCGGCATCATCTCCAACGCCGACATGCTCGCCCACGTAACCCCCATGGCCAAGCGCCTCTCGCAATCCGTCACAGTCTACACCAACGGCGACGAGTCCCTCATCCCCGCCATACGCGCCAAAGTGCACAGCAGCAAAGTGCACTACGACAGCCGCAAGATCGCCAGCTTCGCGCTCGCCGACGGGGGGCCCGCGGTGAAAATCACCTTCGACGACGGCACCTCCAAGACCGAGGGCTTCGTGGTCAGCCACCCCAAGGTGGTGCAAGCGGCGCCGTTCGCGGAGCAGCTTGGGCTGGAGATGTCAGCGACAGGGGACATCCAGGTGGAGGCGCCTTGGAATGAGACGAATGTCAAGGGGTGCTTTGCGTTTGGGGATGCGGCGACTATGCTGAGGAGTGTCCTGCAGGCTGTGTATATGGGTGGGTTTAGCGCGCTGGGCGTGGCGATGCAGTTGCAGCGAGAGCTGGATGAGCAGGATGAGCTGTGAGAGGCGCGCTTGAGCTCTGAGAGGGTATTGCGTTAGTTGGTTGGAAATTTGAATTGTCTATGCAACAATCAGCACATAGCTTCATGGTGTTTGTGTTATTTGTCAGAGGCTGATGCCCTGTGTTTGGTTGCACCTGTGAGATATCTCAGTGCAACACATACAGGCATGCAGTTTGCCCGACTGCCAAGACGATCAATTACCCCAAAAGACTTGCCATCCGAGGGTTCGTTTATCTAGGCAGTCCTGCACGCAACCCTTGAATGGCTGAACATACGAGGCGAGCCCCCAGATGACCAAGCCAAAGCCTCGGGTCATGCATCTACACGATCCAGACCCTGTGATGTCTGACAAAAGGAGCAGGAAAAGGAAGGATCCGTCCCGCGTCTGCAAGTCTCAATCATACAGCCGACGCTAGAACAATAAGTCCCCCGTACCAGGCGGTGCGTCTGTCTCAGTTGAGCCTCCCGTCTATCACAATGCAAGGGATGACATGGGTCTTGGGTAAAAAGGTTATGATGGTGAACGCTGATTCATGAGGGGATCCTTTCCACAGAACATCTGTCATTCTTGCGTCCAGGACTCTTCAAGTAGTGATGGCAGTGACACATGGTTGGTTGAAGTGAATTGAGTTTGTTGCTGATCGCTGACCGTTACATCATTGCTCATGCAACCAATCTCTCGACATTAGGCGACCTGTCGGAAATAACAGCCTGACTGCATGCGATGACAATATCACCCTGCACGGGTATCACCCCGGCAAGATGTCACATCGTGGCAAATCGGAACAACCACCACAAACAACAGGTTCTGCAAGGGATTCCAAATCCGTGAGTCCTGCATTGCTCATCCATGCAGCATCGAAGTCACCACTTTCCTCATTCAGACTGTCCTGGCCAAGAAGAGACACTAGCTCTAGTCCACGGAAAGTGCCTCTACCAGGCGTAGATCTCAATAGCCACCCGCACGTTAGGGCCCGTGAGTCCTATTTTATTCTCCGTTGCCAGTCTGGCGTCTCAACCCCAAACTTGTGCTACTGCAGACTACTTTAGCAGAGAGCCCTCTACTGGCTCTTTCATAGTGTAACTTCTGCGTGCGCAATGGCCGATAGGTGTCGGGCATGGATGTCGACACATGCATGAGATGAGATGAGGTGGAGCTGTGATGAGATCGAGAGTTGCGACAGCTTCTGCTTCCCCCAACTACCGGGCATGCGAGAACAATGCACATCTTGATAGACTGCAGCTTTTTAATTGAGCCTAGCTCTGCAGGTCGGTCAGCGGATAGACGGGTAATTTGTCATAGAGGCATCGAGAGAGTGATGCTTCGTTCTATATAAGGTGTTGATCTCATCACTTATTGAGAAGTGTCTCTCCCATGTCTTTGTTTATTCTGACTCTCATGCCCTGAAGAAGATCACACCGTCATCATGATCAAGACACTAGCCCTTTTTACTCTCGCTGCTGCTGCTTCGGCGCGCAAGTGCACAAACATCACTGTCCCTGTGTCTCTCACCTCTGAGAATGCTGTGTTCGACCTCAAGACGCCCTTGACCAAAATTGATGTTACAGGCTTCTCCGTCAATCTTGCTCGACAGGGGAACCCCCCCTTCCCCATGCAAGCGCAGAGGGGTGTAAGTGCGATGCTACCATGACCCAAAGACAAAAGCTTACATGTAACAGCTCAGGAATATCTCGGGGAGCTATGAACTCGCCGCCACTTACTGCGAGCCCGATGCTGGCCCAGGAGAGGAGTTGCAGATCATGACCCACGGCATCGGATTCGATCGAAGTTACTGGGACTTCCCCTATAATGGATACAACTACAGTTACGTTGCGCGAGCCGTCGATGAACACGGCTATTCAACTCTCACCTGGGACCGACTCGGCGTTGGTGCTTCTTCCAAGGGCGATCCTTTGAACGAGATCCAATCCTTCATTGAGATTGCTGCCCTCAAGTCACTTACCATCAAGGCTCGTGAAGGGTCCCTCCCCGGCGTCAGCTGCGCGTACTCCAAGACCATCCACATTGGCCACTCGTTCGGTTCAGTCATCAGCTACGCCCTTGCCAACGAAAGCCCTGAGCTCACCGATGCCATTGTCCTGACGGGCTTCTCACAGGCTTCGGCCTACATGCCACTGTTCGTACTCGGCAACAACTTCATTCCCGTTACCGACTCGCCTGTTGCTGGCAAGTATCCCGCTGGCTACTTTGCCACAGCGTCTACCGTGAGCGTGCAGATCAACTTCTTCTCCGAAGGCGATTTTGATCCTCAACTGTTGGAGGTGGCATACAAGACTGCCCAGCCCGTGACGCCCGGTGAACTTCTCACCATAGGCGTACCGGCGGGGAAGAACAATACATACACTGGCCCTGTCCAGATCGTGACCGGCGGTAAGTCAATTTTCAAAGTCGAGCCTGTGACAGCCACTGACAAAGAAAAATAGAGCGTGATGTTCCTTTCTGTGGTGACAACTGCTACTCAACTGTGAGTGTGGGCGAAAAACTTCCCTCGCTGCTCGACGTATCGAGGAAGTTCTTTACCAAGGCCTCGCGATTCAACACGACTGTTGTTCCCGGCGCAGGCCATGGGTTGAACTTTGGCTACTCACATACTTTTACCTACGATGCTATTTTCGACTTTCTTTCTGGGTAGGACGATTTAAAAGAGATCGATTTCGGGATATTCTTTCGTTGATATTGAGTGATATAAGACATACGGGATTGTGCACATAGCTCGCAGCTGTTAATATATTTCAACATTCTTCTGTTCCAACTAAGATTGATAGTATGAATGGCCTCAAACAGAATACAACGGACCATTTGTTGATCCGCCAAGGTCCAAGATTGTATCTTCCCCAGTCCCCATTGATCCTTCACAAGCCGCTGACAACCGACGCCGAACCCCACTGTCCAGGACGGCAAGACCCTGAAAAAGCACCTCTAACGGGCAGGCGATTAGTGAATGTGACCACTGAAACGTCAGGAGCTTCCTAATTTGTGAATGGCTTCCGTCATACCCAAGACTCCGAGGTCCATATCCATAGCGGGGTTGTCGAAATCCCACCTTTGTCCTCGATTTTGTTCCCAAGCAAGACCATTCTCTGCAGCGACTTTGGGGTTAACACGACAAAGTCTCGATACAAACCCGTTCGCTAACAATCGCCCGTCTTCTGCGCGACGAATATCACTATCGCATCCGCCGAAACAACACCACTTTGCAAGCTCTAGAGCTATCTCGACTTCGCCCATCATGGTCGCCGAAAACTACGAGGCTGTTCTCAAGGGCAAATACCCAGGCAAAGCCCATGCCAAGCGCGTCGTCGACCTCATCCGCAAAGACGTCCCCGATGCCAACGGTGTTCTCTACCTCGAGAGTCAGTTGACCAAGATGATGGAGGACAGCGACGAGCCTGAGCCGTTCCGGTGAGTTCCCCCACCTTCTCCTCTCTGTGACATCTTCTGATCCCCCTTGAACAGCCAGCGCCGATACTTTTACTACCTCACCGGCTGCAACCTCGCCGACAGCTACTACATCTACGATATCCAATCCTCAAAGTCGATCCTCTTTATTCCTCCCATCAACCCTGACGACGTTATCTGGTCCGGTCTCCCCGTTAGCATCGACGAAGCCCTCGCGCAGTACGACGTCGACGAGGTCAAGCTGACCACCGAGCTCAACGCTACCCTGGCACATCTTGGAGCCGCCAACCCCAAGTCCTCAGCCTTCGCCATCGCGAACCAGGTCTCGGACCATGTATCCTTCCTCGGTTTCGAGAACAAGAACTTCAACGTTTTGAAGAATGCCATCGAGGTCTCTCGAGTGGTCAAGGACGAGTTCGAGGTTGCTATGCTTCGAAAGGCCAACTATATTTCTGGCCTGGGACATCGCGCCGTCTTCGCTAGGGCAAAGTCTGCCAAGAACGAGCAAGAATTCGAGGCCGCTTTCTTTGAGCGATGTGTGTCCCATGGAATTAAGAAGATGTCCTACGACCCCATTGCTGCCGCCGGAAGGGCTGCTGCGACTCTGCACTACGTCGGAAACAATGCCCCTCTGGAGGGCAAGCTTAACTTGTTGATGGATGCCGGTGGCGAGTGGAACAACTACGCCGCCGACATTGTGAGTACATGCCATCTCTGGCCTAGGATGTAGCTGACGTTGTTAGACACGAACATTCCCTCTATCAGGCAAGTTCACAAAGGAATCTCGTCACATCTACGAGACCGTCCTCAAGATGCAAAAGGAGTGCATACAGGTTCTCAAGGCAGGCGTCCTCTGGGATGACGTCCATCTCCTTGCCCACAAGATTGCCATTGATGGTTTACTTGAGGCTGGTGTTCTCAAGGGCGACAAGGACGAGATTCTCAAGGCTCGCACCAGCGCTGCCTTCCTCCCTCACGGCCTGGGCCACTACCTGGGTATGGACACTCACGACACAGGCGGCAACCCCAACTTTGGCGACAAGGATAAGATGTTCCGATACTTGCGCGTGCGAGGCAAAATCCCCAGTGGCAGCGTTGTCACAGTTGAGCCTGGTGTAAGTTTTACGAATAAACCTGTTGGCACGGCGACTAACCTTGATAGATCTACTTCTGCAAATTTATTATCGACCCGTATCTTGAAGACCCCGCGCACAGCAAGTTCATCGATAAGGATGTTCTGGACAAGTACTGGGATGTTGGTGGAGTCCGGTAAGTTCTGGTGACCACCGCCACGCTATTGAACCAATTTACTAACCATGCTTGACAGTATTGAGGACAACATTCTTATTACCGAGAATGGTTATGAGAACTTGACAGACGTTCCCAGGGAGGCGGCCGAGATGGAGGCTTTGGTTTCCAGAAGCTAAAGTGAGAGGCTTGAGTTAATATCATATCTCGACGAAAGATAGGGTTTCTTTGAGGACAGATCATAAGAACAGATAAATGAAAGAAATCTATAAATAAGCCCCCGAGATCCATGCCTTTTTACAACTCAAACTTGAACGAGACGCTCTTTAACTGAATACTGTGTGAAATACCACCCCCTTGGTCAACCACACAGTGCAATTCCTTGGCGTATTCCACCGTTTTTACAAGCCTCTCCCTGAAGGCCTCCCTGGGTAATTCTTTCTTTCCAACATTGACAATGACAACAGAATAAATCACAATGAATCCTTATTTCCCCGAATCACCTTCAGAAATGGAGACACTCTCCGACCCCCAACTCCGGCGGAGACCCGTAGCACCGCCGTCTCCCGGCCCGCCTCCGGCATACAGCCCTTACCGCCCGGAGTTCGGCTCCGGGGCAGGCCTAGCTCCTCCGCCTCCACCGCAGCGGCCTCTTCGGCCCGTCCGCTCAGCGACAAATCTCACCGGTGCTCATGCGCCGCAGCAGTCGGGCTTTTCGGATCCGAGGGGCAAGCTCCAGGTTGACTTTGTCGTGGATGATATTCCGAGCCCGACGTCTTTGAGTCCGCAGCCGTCACATGAGATTAGACGCGTCAAGAGCTCGTCGGCTCTCTCAGTTGCGCTTTCGACGCAGGAGGACGACAAGCCCAAGGATGAATCCAAGTGGAAAACCGCGTTGGGCGAAGCGCAATATTTCGCTGGGGGGCTTATTAGCCACCCTGTTGAGTCGACGAAGCATTTTAGCATCATACGGCATTCTCACGCTTTGGTCTGGTATCGCGGTCCTGCAACGTCTGTCCCCATTACCATCCTCTCAGATGAGCCGCTCCCTCCCACGCGGACTCTGTGGTTGCAGCAGAAAGGCTTTTCGGGAAACATGGGCATGACTCTCAAAGCTCTAGTGGGCACGAACGGGAACTGGCTCGATGTTACGCCCGCTACCAAGGCTGGCGTTGAGCACCTTTCCGAAGCCGACGAACGCGGTATCCAGCGAGACTTCAAACGGTTCGTCAAGAAGGCCTCGGGACGCTTGAAAAAGCATCTCCCGCGCGAGACGCACATCGTGCGTATCCCCGCGGCCGCCACGGATGGATACTTCCGCCTCGTTCTCTGCAGCGGCGAAGACGGCAAGAAAGTGCTCTGTGGCAGTCCCGTGTTCCGAATAGCGAGTACATCCACCGACGCCAGCATCGTCCGCGGCTCGAGCCTGAGCACGATGCCGCTGGAGATGGGCATCAAAGTCGCGAGCACCATCGGTCAGCAGGTTGCCAAGAAGTACACTGGCGTTGCAGGCGTAGTGGTTGAGCAGGGAACTAAGAGGTTTGCGCCGAATTCGGCGCTCAAGAAAGTTGCAAACACAGCGTATCAGAAGTCCGGGTTGAAAGACGCGGTTAGTGAGAGCTGGAAGAATGGAAAGGCTGGACGATATGATCCGCTGATTCCGGGCGGAGCACTCGATGCGCCGTTGACAGTTATCGGCAGTGATGAAGGCCCTGAGACACCGTTTCCATTCAAGTTCTCCGGGAGGGTTGTTCGCGGGACGGGAATATCGACAAGAGAACTCGGAATTCCCACGGCGAATCTGAGTGATGTGGGGGACGATGTCAAGATGCGCATGGGAGGCGTCTTTGCAGCGTGGGCACGTCTTGTCCCGGCCCAAGACACAGAAGACTTGGACGACGACTGGCACGAAGCCATCGTGACAATCGCCCCTCTCCGAAACGCGCAACCAGGAGTCGTACAGCGGAACAAAGTAAGCGTCCACTTCATCCACGACTTCGACACGACATTCTTCGAAACGCGGGTAAAGGCAATGCTCATGGGGTACCTACACGCATGGAGCCCCGAGCTGGACGGCGAAGGAGTCGTATCGGAGCACGCGCGGGACGTGATGACCACGACGGCGAGTCTGGCACGGGAGAACTGGGGCCCGGAGGTTTCAGCGTCGGCGGTGCGGGCGCTGCGGAGCGAGAGGAGCTTCTCGGAGAGGCTGGGGGAGGTGACGGGGGTGGTGCAGAGTGGGATGGACAGGATACCGAAGCATTGGGTTGGGATGAGGAGTGAGGGCGGGGCTATGAGGGATCAGGCATATGGGAACGGAGGGTTGTGGGTTCACAGATGATGATGTTGAAGAGATAAGGGGGCTGTAGATGGGTGATGTTGGTGTTAATACTTAATGTTAATTGCTCTGTGAGCGTCATCTATGTCTGATATAGTCTTGTTCGCCGTATCACAGTGAGCAGACGAATGCGGCACTTGAATCTCTATCTCTTGACAACATGTGCGGGATCTCTAGAGAGCGACTTGTACAATTGCGATCAGAGGTAAATAGATGTGGAAACAACGCAGCAAACGAACTTAGTGAAGTGTGGTGTAACGCTGAGCGGCATTGACTGCACTATGTCCATGCATCCCGTCCTGCCCCTTCTTCCGTCCAAAACTCTGTAACAGCGCGGCTTGCGCGGAAAGCACTTAGAGTCAACAACATGATAAGATCCTCCATTACCTGGGTCTATCATGGTAAGTGTTATCTCTTCCCACCGCCCAAGGATCCTTCAATGCTTACACCCCGTTGCGAGCTACTCAGGGCTCCATCGTCAAGAACCCGGTGGGATGACAATTCACTTTTCTAGATCCAAGAATGCCGTGGATCTAGCAAAACCGCTATTTCGTATTCTCCTCCTACCCGTGCTTTCTTCCAGGTGTACGCCTATCATTCAAGTCCAGACAGATCATATCATATCATATCAGATCAGATCAGATCCCATGCGAAACAAGAGGCAATCGCCAGGACCCTTAGATCCCGACCACCGAGGTTAAAAACTTCAAATACCATCATGTTATTATGACGAAGAAGCCTTGCACGTGTCCGCATCATATCATACCACTCGACTCCTTAGCTTTCGCCTACGTAATATGGGATCAGACCACCCGCCAAGCCGGAGTTTCCGATGCGCCGGAAGACCATGTGACACCGTCCTCCCAAGAGTCGGAGTGGCGGGTGGCAGAGATCTTCGTGATGCAGGGTCCGCAGGTGTGCGTGGAGAGGGTTGATATGTACGGCGTTGAAGGGAAAGTCTCACATGGTGGGACTGGACCCTGGAGGCCGGGTTGGACCTTGAAGGGGACTGGGACTTGAAAATCTGGACCCTGGGGTGTCGTTGGTGCTTGTACGGAGGTGTATTGTAGACGAGTTACAACACCCAAATGATGTGATGCATCACGGCCTAGACTGTTGGACCTGTGGGGTGGCCACAACATCGCAAACACAGAAATATCTTAGATCATTTTCAGTCAGCGGGAGTACTCGGGCAGCATGAGGAGCCGGTGCTTGGTATGGAGAGATAGCCCCCAGAGTATCAGTGCAATGACACAAGAAGAGGTCCACAAGCATGGATATGGAGGTCGGACCGTGAGTAGGACTAGAGACGAAATGGTCGTTAATTCATCAATCTATCATATCCTCTACCTAGAATTGCTCAAGATCTCGTAATAACTGAGTTCGGATGATGTGTAATATGTGATAGTTTGTAGCATTGTCTGAGGCTGAAATGTTTGTACTGCAACGCTTATCCGTTATCGACAGAGCGCATCGCGTTCGTTTCGAGTGAGTGTCAATTGATATCCTTCTCAATAGCGAGGGTTGTCTCCATAGTCCTGGCTTTGTCCATACCGTTGGTTCTGTCCATGCCCTCCGTTTTGTTGATATCCTTGATCTTGCTGGTAGCCCTGATTCTGTTGGTAACCACCAGAGTGACTCGACTGGTGCTGCGGCGGCGGGGGATATTGATCAGGGCGGTATTCTTGGTGCGCTTCATGCTGTTGAGGTCTGTACTCATCTGGTCGGAATCCCTCTTGCTGCGGTCTGTACTCTTGGTGAGACTGCCCCTGCTGTGGTCGATACTCTTGATGCCCCTGAGGTCTGTAATCGCCACTCTGCTGGTGATCAGGTCGCGAGTCGTGTTGAAACTGCGAAGGAGGGTTATATGGCTGCTGGTAGTTCTGTCCCTGCTGAGGCGGAGGCGCATATCCTCCCTGCCCCGAATGGCCACCACCCTGCGAAGCCGGAACAGGCTGGTTCGCACCACCGAGATGCGCTCCAGTAGGCGCACCGACACTAACGCCCTCGTTTCCAATATCATCAGGCACAGTGATCTTAACCTTGGGCAGATACTTCTGCACCTTCTGCTCCACTGTTCGCTGGACAAACACCCAGCTCTCGCGCTCGAACTTGCGATGTCCGCCGTTGACGACGCCCAGGATACTTTCGCGCAGCGTCTCCTGGACCTTTCGAATGAGGCCGCGAATCTTGTTGACCAGCTTCGCCTTCATATCGTCTCCGAAACCACGGTCTGCTGAATGGCCTGGGCCGGCGTCGCGATCGAGTTGCGAGTCGAAGGGGTTGCCACCGAGGATCTTTTCGAGAGGACGCTGGAACTGGTCGGGGAGCAGTTCGAAGAGTTGCTTCTCGATACCACCGAGGATCTTGCGGAATTCAAGACGGACTTCTCTGTGGACTCGTGCGATACCTGTGCTTAGTTTATCACTGATGACTTTCGAGAAACCACCGCTCTCTCCGTCACCGCCAGCACGATCGTGATCTCCGTCACCAAAACCTCTTGCAGATCCCTCGTTGGACTGCTTCTTATTTCCAAAGAGCCCACCAATTCCCTTGACAAGATCCTTTACCTGGTCCTCAATCTCACCCTTGACACCATCTCCCAGATCCTTCGTACTTGTGTTTCCGCGAAGCCAGCGCTTGATGTGGTCGAGAGCGATGCGGGTAAATTGTTCGGCGATGGGGGCGTGCTGTTCTCGGAGCTTTGCGCCGACCTGCTCCTTGATCTCGGGACTGATCATACGGGCTTTTTCTTCGGGATTGCGAGCTGCGTCTTTGACGGTACCGCTGATCACGCCGAGAAGACCGTCGAGTTCGAAGCCTTGACCTCCACCTCTGCCATTGTTGTTCTCGAGATGGTCCTGTACGGCGTCGATGGCAAATGATAGGAAGCCCTTTGCTCCTCCACCGCGGGAAGAGTCCCCCTCACGGGGACGTGTATCAGTCTGTCCACCACCACTTCGTCCCTCAGTTATATCGAAAATATCACGCAGATCATCGCCCGCCTCATCGGTAATATTCGTAAAGCTCCGCGTCAACTTGGCAATCTCGTCCGCAAACGGCAACGACTGGCCGCCGTAGGCATCAGGTGTAGAATCATCCAAGCCCCTCGAGCCCGAAGAAGAATCCTTGTCCTTGTTGAAGAGCGAGCGAAAGGCGTCGACGACTTTATCCTCGAGGCTGTCGATGGTCTTTTGCTGGAAGGTTTCGAGCTCGGAGGTGATGCGGGGCTGAATCTGAGGGGCGAGCGAGTCGACGTATTCGTCCACCTTTTTGAAGAGGACTTCTGGGACGCCTCGAGAAGACATGGCCGAGGACGGTGTTGGGGGAGGGGTTTGGTGGTTTTTGTAGATGGGGGAGAGCTAAAAGTTAAGGTTATTTTGGTCATGTCTGGCAGTTGGGCTGAGATGGAGCTGAGCTGGCATAGCTGAGTTGGCATGTGACGTCAGCTCCGGTGATCCACTTTGGGTGAGTCAGTGTAAGTCAATGTTTAAATAAAACAGGTGCAAACAGGAGGGACTTTTCTGGAATATCTCCATAGAAAGAAAGTAGGAGGAAATCTACTCCCAAGGCTCTTCTCTAGTAGTAAAACACGGTGATCTATACAAAACGCCCGTTAAAACCCTCAATCGGCGCTGGCTTCTTCCCCTTAGGTTCAACAACAACCCAATCCTTCACAACGGCATCCCCCCCCGCCAACGCCTCCAACTGCTCATCCGTACAGCTTATCCCCGGTGTCCTAACAAAGCACGTGTTCCCAACCGTTTCAGGAACCTTATTCTTCACTCCCGCCACGCTTTTAGGCCCTTTGGTCTTGAACTTCTTATCCTTTCTCAGATCGACCTTTCCAGTCGCGAGATCGCGTCGGAACATGACACGCTCAAAGATAGCGGAGAGGGCTTCAGATTGGTAGGCTGCTACGCCGTGGCCGGATTGGAAGATGCGCGAGAAGGATAAGGGGCCGTGTTCGCGGACGAAGCCAGCAGCAGAAGAGCAGTCCGTCTTGATGGTGGCGTACCCTGCTCTGCGAAAGGTAGGAGATGAGGAGATGTTTAGTGAGAGGCTGATGTTTTCGCCGCCGTACCCTGAGACACTATTAGCAACAATCCAACGAGTGGAAGGTTATGAAGGGTAACTCACAAGGACATCGGTAGTCGCGATCGCCATACAACAAAGCCACATTGACTCCCCTCTCAATAACCCTCTCTACGGCCTCGAGACTCCCAACCATAACATCACCCACCTCACCGAACCACACCTGCGTAATATTGTTAAACCCAATGGTGAAGTTGAGAGGAACGCCAAGCTCTTGCTGTACCCAGCGTTGGTTGAAAAAGTCTTGGATGTAAGGCTTAGGGAATAGCGTAAGGTTAGAGTGCGTGATGTCGAAAGGGGACCTCTGCACAGCGCTGTTAGCAATGTTACTCATTGGGATGGCGGTTTGCTTACATCAGACAGAGCCATATAAGTACCCTGGATATCGACAAAGCAGACCTTAGTAGCAGCCACACAAGCCGCATTAACAGTCCTGTTATTCCCAAACCGCTCCGGGTCGCCCTGCTCAACCAGCGCCCGACACCGATCAATCAGAGCATAGCATCCGGTCTCAGGCTCTTCGATCTTCCTAATCATGGACGCGTAAGTCTTATCGTCGAAGATCTGAAGGCCATAGGTGTTGTGGTGGCCGAATTGCGCGTAACCCTTTGCCAGCGCGCGGCCGTCGATGGCAGGTTCTAGAAGACCGAGAGTAGCGAGGTTGAGAACGGTGGCGTTTTCAAAAGTTGGGCGCCCGTTGGTTATGAGGGTGTTTTGGTCTTGGATGTAGGAGAAGTAGTTGGGGCCGTAAAAGCCGCCGTACTTGAGCTTGGTTAGTTATAGAGGGCGCGGTTATGGAGTGGACTTACAGATGATGTCCAGAGAGAGATCTCATTGTTCGTCGTCTGCCATTTAGGAAATCTGATGTGTGTAAGTGATGCGATGATACATAAGCTCACGGTATCTTACTCATTGAACCAGACCTGCGCAAAAGCCTACAACGTTCTAGCACCACTCATTGTCGTCTTCGGAACCGTCTCCATCGCCCCAGAGTCAAGCGTCGCCTGCAAGAAGGTCGCATTCGTCTCAGGAACCCTCCCATCCTCCACAGGCGTGAACGTCTGCGTCAGCACATCGAACGAGCCGTTGAGAAGAGATACGTAGGAGAAGCCTGTTCCGAGGGGCTGGTCTATGTAAAGCATATTGACGTGTTTGTTCCATGAGAGGCTGTTAAGAGTCGTTGAGTTGGAGTCTGGGTTTACGATACATGGGAAGCCGTTTGTGTTGTCGAAAGAGGTTGAGCCTGGGCCGCCGCCGATGTAGATTGATGTTGGGGCGGTGGAGGGGTTGTTACGGGCCTCTGGGATATGAGTCAGTAACTCTGAAGAGTATCTATAGATATGATGCCGTACCGAAGTACCAGAAGAAGAGATGAGCAGCTTTATCATCGTCCCAATCTTGAAAGTCAGGGAGAAGGGTCTTGGGCAGTGTCACGTAGCCGCTATAAGCATGAACGTCTTCTGTAGTCTCACATATGGATGTCTGTTTGAGTTTGAGTGTAAGAAACATGGCACCAACGAAAGCGAAGGGATTACTTTACCTCTTTGTAAGAAATCTCTGCTCCCTTGAACAGCTTCGACGAGACAACCTCGAGGCCTTTTGGAGCATTCGGAAACTGTTGGGCAACCACCAAAGCCCCGAACAGAGCAAGAACTCCACTGATAGATCTCATTGTGGACTAAGAAACAAACAAAGTAAGGTGTGAGGAAGTCTGGTTGAGCTGAAGTACGGCACTCCAACAACCAGCAACACAGCTCCCTTATATCTCCCAACCCCGATCCACCTTGCCCAGCGTACTCATCATCAATCTCGCCAAAGATTACACCTCGTGAGGCTCAGACGAAGGCTTACGATGAAACATGGCAATCGTCCTCCACAGAAGATCCCTCTGCATTGTAGTCCACGTACCTCACCACCCTTGTTTGGCGACGCGACCAATCAACATCCAGTCCTCAACCTGTAAGAGCTTAGGGCAGAACAAACAGCAAGAGATGCCCATGTAGGCCATACTCATTTGGTCATAGTCATTTTCTTGCTTAGCGTGTTATGGCGGGACCCTTATCATGGGGTGCTACGGGTGAACAAAGGATGAGACTGATTGTTTGTCGGTGCCTAGACGCCTTCATCCAACTCTTAACATGGCAATCCTCCAGATGTCGTATAAATGACGAATCTGTTTGTCAACCCGAGACACAAATGCGCTTATTAATGTGTCTGGATAATTTGTTACAAGGTAAAAGTTCAGCATTTTGCGGGCGTGAGCTGAGCTAGCTAATATGCTCTAACCTCACAGCCCAGAGGCGCCTGAGTCAGGCTTCACCTTGGGCTTTGGCAGCTTCCAGAGTCAAAAGACATCAATCACATATCACAATAAGACGGAAAAGATAGTGGCACAGGGCAAATGATTCTCTTTAGCAGTACCTGCATCGCATTCTGGCAGCTTTGTGTATAGTATAATGTATATCTGTTATGACCAACTCCTCCTTCCAAAGCACACAAACACAATTCATTGCAATCCTTTCAGCGGAAGCAAACTTTTGAACCCATTCCCAAATCCCTTTCCCCCTGCGCCATCGTACAGTCTTTCGCAATCAATCAAAGTCATCGTTGTAGGCGCACGAACGAACGCACTCTCGGAGACATCGTGACACGCGTAAAACCAGGCTTCCGCTCAACAACTTCCACATAAGCATAAAACAATAAGCAAGGCCCTTCCCTCCGTTTGCCGCACTCCAAAACCACATTAAGGCATGTCTCTGTCCGTTCAACGGAGAGCAGCCAATTTCGGGGCCAAACGGTGGTGGCAATGCCCAGGAAGATCGGGAGATTAAAACGCAAGGTAAAACAGAAGCGGATGATATTCCGCAAGAACAACGGGGAAAAGCAGGACTCGCAAATAATAGATGGCTCCCAAACTCCAATGCGGATGCCCGGCTCGCCATACCAGGCTTGCACAAGTCCAATACCGTAAACGCCAAACATTTGTGGCCATAAGCCGTAAAAGCATTCCCGCACTGGCCCGTGGTGGACCAAAGGGCGGTGCTGTTTCGGAACAAACAGCCAGAAGTAGTGATACTGAGGCGGCGACGACTAATGTTGTTGCCTTGAACCCCATAGTGTGTAAGAGCCAGTTATGATATAATATCAAGATAACAATGCAGTCTTGGGTTAATCTCGATGTTGTGTTGCTGGTGGATCGTTAACAGTCCAACCTCAATCCACGGTCGCTGACATGATTCTATCCTCGGATCGCCGTGGCAGCATGTCCATCACCCGACCAAGGAAATCGATCCATCAGTTGTTGTTGAACATGGTAGGACAGGTCGTTTGACGGTGTACCATCAAACGTCGTGAAGGCGGGGGAGGCGGACCTCGCCGTGGCTGAAGGTCTCGGGGAGGGCGATGTGCTGTTGGCACGAAAGGCTTCCTTGAGTGTTGAAGTGCCCGACAGAGGGCTAAAGGCGCCGTGCAACTGCAGGGTATGGTGAGCTGCATGGCCGGCGTGGTGGCTATGTCCGTTCGGGCTTCCAAGGGAGGTAGTGTGACTACGGCGGTGATTGTTACCACCGGCAGCGCCGTCGAAGCGGGCACCGCTGAGTGTACCGTCCTTCATGTCAGGACTCGACTGTTTTGATCCAAACTGCAACACCAATATCTGTTAGTAACCGACTCTTGTATTTTGCTTCTGGGTTGCCGTGTCATCCCAGTGGCGGGAAGGAATGATGATACGATTCGGGCGACCAAGGGGAGGGCGACGGGCACCAGAAGCGATAGGTGAAGAAGGGCGGACTTCGGGGGAACGTACAAAGCAGTACTTGTTAACCAGCTCTTCGTATGAGGAGCTAGAGATGGTTGAGTTGGGAGAAGTAGCTCCGGCGGCGGTAGCCTGGCTCTTAACGTTGTTGACTGGCTCAGGGACAGTGAGGATGGGCTTGAGATTCCGGACGTTGGCCTTCATGTAAAGTCCATCCTTCTCCTGAGAGGTCTCCTTTTCCTTCGCAGCCTGGACAGCAGCGCTCAAAGAGGCACCAAAGTCGTATCGGTTAGAGAAGGCAACGCCACTGGGGGAGCCGAAGTCCTTGGAGAGGTTATCACTGGCAAGGTTTCCGGTAGACTTGGACTTGAGGCGAAGACCGCCAGTGCTGTTCTCAGACTCGCCGAGATACTCGTGGATGGGCTGATCAAAGCTGAGCTTTGCATCATCACCGAACTCACCGAAGCCAACAGGCATCGACTTGGGTCGGGGCGCGGTGGTGCGTCGGTTGCTCCGGGGAAGGCCGTTAGCCGGTCGAGAAGAAGCACCCTGGAAGTTGTTCTTCCCATTCATGGGCAGATGCTTCTTTCGGAAGTCGACCTGGAAGTTAGAGCTGCCGTTGTTGTCCCAGTACTCTTGTCCGTTGACGGTGTAGCGAACACAGAGGAATAGAGTCTTGGACTCGAGGTTGGCGGTATCTGCAAGCTTGATCGAAAAGGTAAAGCGATCATGGCCGAGTGGCGTTTCCCGAGGGCGGATTTCGTGGCTGTAGTCAGCGGCAACCTCCGAGGTGGTCTTCCAGTAATCCAGGGTGAAACGGCAGGTAACCGCCTTGTGGAAGGCGAGGTTGGCGACAGCCACAGAGCCCAAAAGAGTCTTTTGATCGGCCGAGAGCCAGAGCTTTTCCAATCTAACAGGCAATGACTTACGAGCCACAGAGTCATGGGGGAAGTTTGTAGTAAGGATCTCCCACTCGAAAGGAGGCGTGCGAACAGTCTGCTTGCCGTTGCCAGGGAAAGGATACTCGGTATCACTTTCATAGGCGTCAATGGGAGAAGAGCCAGCGCTCACAGCGAGAGGTCGGTCCACTTGCAAGAAGTGTCGGACGTGCTCAAGATGTGAATCGAAGTGGACAGCTTTGGAGAAGATGGGGGTACCGGGCATACTTGAGGGGCGGCGTCGCGAAGAAGGACGGAGTGCAGGTCGGACGAGCTCACCAGACTTCTTTCGCACCATTTGAGGCTTCTTAAGCAGATCCTCATCGGACTCCTCTTCTGACACTGATACCGAGTTATTATCGGACTTGGGTAGGCCAGCGTTGGGCTCAGTGGCTGATCGGACGTGTCCCATCCTGCGTCCCTTAGCAAGACCGTCGAGGGCACTTGTGCTGAAGCTGAGATGGACGCCATCTTTGCGACGGAGCTGGATGTGTTCTGTGCTATCTTGAGTTTGAACCTGTGATCGCTCGGGTGAGGATGAACGCTGCATGGGGATCTGGCTGACAGCATCTCGAAGAGCCTTGTCAAGCTTTCGGCCTCGAATTTCAGGACCTTGCTCCTCGTCGTCGCTACCAGAGGAGGCAGAGTCGGGTGGCGAGATGATGGCACCCATGGGCATTGTGCGTTCTTCTGTCACAGGCGGCGGTGATTGCCGAACGCTTGATGGAACGGCAGTGCCCATACTCTTGAGATCCTCCGATGTTCCCTGTGGTGTCAACGTCCCAGTCGATCCATCGCTGGGGGCAGAAGCTGAAGGCGTTCGTCGATGCTTGGTAAGGTATGAAGCAGATCGCGGCAGACTAGGTCTAGGACTCGATTGTAGAGAGGAGCGCCGACTCGCTACGGGCGACGCGGGTGCTGACGAAGCGGGAGATCGATTTGAGGGTGGCGTGTAAGGCATTCCCGAGGTGGGTTGCGTGGTATTAGAGGGAAGAGGGAAGGGGGAGAGGAGGTTGTTATCCGTGGAAGCCGTTTGCCAGGAACTTCACCACGTGGAGGGAAAAAAGAGTTCAATCAGGTAAAAGATGACGAGAATGACGAGATGAGATTCTCAGCTCGAGATGCAGGAGAAGGGCAGTTGCGCAGAGGGCGCGACGGCGTGGGAGTGGTGTTTCTGGTTTTTTTCCCCTAGCGTATGCGATGAAGATCAAGGCAGGAGGCGATCGAGATCAGGTCTAGTTACGGGGAAGGTACTGATTAGCATGGTTAAGAAACAGGGAACTTGTGTGGCAATGCATAATTGACGAAAAAATGATCCAAAGGGGGGGAACAAATCGGAGGAGTAAACAGGAGTCACAGGCTATCAATGAGAACGGGCAAGGTGATGTTTTTTTAATTGTTTGCGTTTGTTGCGGATGAGAATGAGAGTGAGAACGAGTGGACTGTGCGGTGCTGTGGTGCAATGTGCTGTGGTGTTGAGATTGTGGTGCATCCACAGGGCGTACAGTGGTATAATTCAGTGGGCGAGTGGTGAGGTTCAGTGCACAACTTACAAGATTGATTGATCAATGCGCACCCCAACAAACTGGAACTGGCGACTCGAGAAAAAGATCAGCTCTGGCAATATTCCAGCAACAGAGCAAAAGAGATCCACGAGGTACAGTCGGCAATTGAAAGGGCGGGTTGGAAGAGTTGAGTTGAGGTTGGTGGTATCACAACAAAGTGATACTGCAGCTGGGTCCGGAGGAAACGTTGGACAGAACGGAAGAGGTCGTCGGATTAGGAGTCGGGGATGGCGATGAGGATGGCGATATGAAACCGAATGAATAAAACAAACAATGAATCAAATCAAATAAAAAAAACAAAAGCCAAAAACAATGACAATGACAATGACAATGAAGAAATTGCTGCTGATACTAAGACGTTAACTCGGGTCAGTCAATCAATCAGTCAGGCAGGTCATAAACTCGTTGACAGCAAGGAGAGCTGGTAGTGGAGATGCTGGAGGGAATCGAGGATAGGATGGCTGCGGGGAGCAGGTGGTTTTGAGTGTTCTCTCCAGAGCCAGTATGCAAGGTCCCCAATAAAAAAAAACCAAGGTACAAAACTCTTTTCTGGCCTTGCCTGGCGGGCTTGCGCTGCCTTGGCTCTGGCCCTTGGAGGTTTAGTGAGGTGTGAGGGAGCGCCGGGGCCGGCCTGAGCGGCATGGGCTAGCACGACAAGGTTGAGAGCCGCGTAGGCATGGGCCGTCTGGTGGTGCTGCTGCTCCTAGGATGGGGGGGATTTTGGGTGGGATGGGGATAGGTAGGTGAAGGTAGTGGAGGTG